>BMAV01016955.1:0-16583 GCA_019973955.1 Trichonephila inaurata madagascariensis | reverse complement strand
CGCGTTTTTCGATTAACATGACTTATGTTCTTTGACGGCCCGATTAAGGGAAAAACCCCAACCCAATACCAAGAAGAAAACGGATCGAATATGTAAATGAGATATACTATAAAAGGATAGCGCGGCAAACCTAGATATAAGAATAGAATATCAAGCATAAAATAGCGTAGCGGCTCAGAGGTTGTAGTGGGAATCATTTGATAATAGCGTGACAAATTTTTGTGTGGAATTTGGCCCAAAGAATAAGAGTCAAGAAAGCGCATTGGGATCAAGAATCTTCTAGATAAAGTTATAGATTATATTCCCAGGTAAAGGGGACCAGAACGGGAAAAAGGTAATATTAGATATAAGTAATTTGATAACGGGATTATTTAGGAAAATTGAGATAGAGGATCAAATTGGATCTGACAAATAGGGATTTACTTTTGGGCTTGACTCTCCTCTAATTAATAATTGTCAAATTAGAATTTAAGTATTATAAGTTACTTTAATAAAAGTTGTATTAAAATTATGTCTCATCATTTTGATAACCCCCCCTCTAGTTTGCGGAACCGGCAAACACATCACAGGATGGCTAGCCCCCAATATTTGGGGTAGACTGATGTCCCTCGTGTGCAATTGTTCCCCTTGTAATTATTAGCGAGGGTGGGCGTCTCCGTGATTCTTGGGCCTCAAACAAAATTTCCAACTGTTCCACACTGCCCAAAGATTGCCATTTTTCCTAAACTTTCTATCCTTTTTAAAGGATATCTTATTTGATTGTTGCTTCGTTTTCCTTTTGGAAATTTGGGGTTGGGTTTTGCCATTAATCGGGCCTTTAAGAACGTAGGGTTATGTTAGAAGAAGAACGCGAAAATGTCCAAAGTGATCGATTACTTTCCCACCTGTGTGTGCCCCCCTCACCCCGATCCTTCTTAAAACCTGTTCCTTTTTCCTCTAACTCCGCCTTTCTCCTGACCCACTTCCCCCACTATACTGCACCATTTGATCTAGGGTACATACCTTCAAAATTATTCGATTTATAACTTGAAGTATTGTTATCAGAACTACTGGTTATCTCCATCTCTTATCTCCATCTCGTCACTTTTCCTATGATGCTATAGTCTAACTTGATCTGCATTGACTGTTATTCTTTTTAAATACTAAATTATTCTGTTTTACCTCTAATACTCTATAAGGACCTTCAAATTTTTGTTCAAACTTAGCGCAAATTTTGTTGGCTGCTGAACTTAAAGGGTGTGTTTCTAACAAGACCCAGTCATTCACCTTAATTTGTACATCACGCCTGCGTCTATTATAATATTTCTCCCATTTTTCATGTTTAGTTTTTGTGTTTCGTCTAGCTTCATCAAACAATTTTTCAATATCTCCTACTGCAAACTCAGTTCCGTTTGAAACCATGATTAATTTTTGAAATGGGGTAATCAACTTTCGACCCAAAAATAATTCCGCAGGGGTTTTTCCTGTCGTTTCATTCACTTCCGTACGAATAGCATAAGCAAACTCACGTAAGAATTGGTCCCATGTATCGTGTTGATCATTTACATAATTTGCAATCATTTGCACCAGATCGCGATTCACGCGTTCGGTTCTATTTGCCTGAGGTCTATATACAACAGTCTTCACATGCCTTATGCCTAATCTTTCACTTAAATGTTCAAAAATTTCGGATATAAATTGGGGACCGTTATCACTTATTAATTTTACTGTAGCTCCATAACGCGATATATAATTATCAAATAAACTATCAGCTATTACTCGAGCCGAGGCCTTTTTAAGGGTATGATTTCAGCCCACTTGCTGAAATGATCCGTAATTACTAAAACATATCGGTTACGTCTTACTCGTGACACAGGATACGGACCTAACAAATCTAAAGTCACTATCTCGTTTGGATAATTTGAGATTATCAGAATTAAGCGACCAGCTGGTAACGCGTTTTTATAATTATTAACCTGGCACATGTGGCATGTAGAGACATATTGTTCAATAACTTTTCTCATATACGGGAAATAACAAACGTCCCTTATTTTATGGTAAGTCTTATAGCGTCCTAAATGACCTGTTAAGGGCTTGTTGTGAAATTTCTCATTATTTCATTTCTTAAAGACTTTGGAATGTATACTCGCATTTCACCTAACGACGTTGCGTATTTCGCATAAAACGACAAGCCCTCAAAATCGCCAGACCAGTTCTCACATATTGTCGCATTAAACGAGCTATCTTATGGGTTTTCCAGATATCTATAGATATGACCTAATTCCGGGTCCTTTCTTTGCTCTTCAATCAATTGCTCGCGTGACGAAAGTACTAAATCTCTGATTATTGCACAATTAACTTTTTCTCCTAATATACTTTGAACCGGGTTCCTCGATAAAACGTCAGCAACGGCATTCTGATTTCCTGGAGAGAGGATGCTGAACAGCTGCGTTATACACCGCCACACTGGTCCTGCACCGGGTATTATGGTATAGGGAGGTATTGGATAATCCCTCTCGCACTCCTCTAATACGCATTTCCGGTACTTTAAACAGCCAACGCTACATCTCCAAGGTGTTGTAGACAGTTGTCCTTCCTTACCTACAGGGCTTGGCTACAGCCATATTTCAACAGGATAATGCGCGACCATTCGTGGCGCGCATTGTCCAAAGATTCTTCGTCAATCACCAGATTGAATTGCTTCCCTGGCCGGCTCGCTCTCCGGATCTTTTGCCGATAGAAAACATGTGGTCCATGGTTGCTCAAGGATTGACCCAGATTACACCCCCAGCTGCCACACCAGATCAACTTTGGCAACGTGTGAAAGCTGCTTGGTCTGCTGTACCCCAAGAACACTTCCAAATTCTCTATGAATCAATGCTGAGGCGTGTGGCAGCGGTGATCTCCAACAATGGCGGCTACTCTGGCTACTGATTCTGGCAGGAACCACACTTCTCAGAAGTCTATAAATTTAATCATTTGATACTTTGTGAACATGTTACCTACAAAATAAATTTTATTGTGCTATCTCTTGTCTTTCTTGGTGTTGCATTTACGGTGGCCAGCAGTGTATTTCTTGCAAGTGACTGCGTAATTCCGAAATACATTTAAAAACTTTTTTAAATAAGTGAAAGAGAATAAATTTTATTTAGAATTATAATCAATGAAGTCACTGATATAAATTATTTTATCAATCTTTGGGTACCGTTATTTAAACTTTTGTCTCCCTATCTTTTTTTATCTCATTTAAAATTAGTGCAATAAAGATTAAAATTTCAATGTATATTCGCATTCGGCACAATTTCTTGTTATCTTCAGTAATTAAGCATTACTCATAATGAAGGAATTTCAGAGTATTTATAATGCTACAACGTATTTTATCGTAACAATCTCTCGCCAACTCTATTAATAACTTGCCAAGTTGGCAACTACGGTTTCCTATGTGTCGTACGCGCTAAATTGGCAACCATGTGTTTCATTTCATATAATGTCGCCAATAGGTTGCGCGAAAATACGTAAGAACCCTTATAATTTATTTAGACTCTGATTAATAAATATGTATTCGGCTTTTTTTTAAAAAAATTTCATCACTATTTAATACTTTATCTGTATGTATAGTAAAAACCATACCGTTTTGTAAATAATTTCAGTGATTATCATTCCATATAGTAATAAATACCACTTTTTCTCAAAAAGAGATCTTTAATGTGCTTTTTTCATTAATAAAATTTTCTTTAACAAAACTTTTTTTGCTACTTGCATATTATAGCAACAATCGCCAAAGTTTAAGGTAACTCGCTAAGTTGGCAGCCCCAATTTCGCATGTGTCGTGTGCGCTGAATTGGCAATCATGTACTTCATTTGGTATAATGTCGCCAATAGCTTGCAATAAAATGTAAATACAATTTTTATTTTCTACTAAAAGTATACATATTTATGAAAACATTTGATCCATTTTAGAAGATTTCACAGCATTAGTTCATTTAAGGCAGTCATGAGGATCTTCTAGCCCCTTTTCTAACAGAGAAAAGGTAGATATCGTCCTAATTTGGAAATTTTTTTCGACGCCTTAGATGTGGACTAAACTATGTCCTTGCCCAACCATGCACATAGTTATTTACAAACATATATAGGTAACACTTTAGCAATTTATTAATAAAATTTATAAAACTTATTTTTCAGTGTATTGCAAAAATAGCATTACAACACAAAAATACTCAATTTCGTAACTTTAATTTAAAAAACTGCTTTAATCGCGGCATTTTTATATTGGATCTATGTGCATACTCTGCTTAGTGACAGGTAAAAACTCTTTGTGGTAAAGAAGTAACGAAATTTCTGTAATATACAATTCCTTCTGAGAGTACAAAAAGACAAGCTTTTTCAATTTCTTTCTTAAATCTATTGAAAATAAATCTCTACGTAATTTGGAGAAGACAGTTGTGTTTAACGCTCTGTGTACTTACGTATTATCGCAACCTATTGGCGACATTATATGAAACGAAGCGCATAATTGCCAATTCGGCACATACAGCACATGCGAAATTGGGGTTGCCATCTTAGCGAGTTATCTTGAAGGTTGGCGCTTATTGCGATAATACTTAAGTACCATATTTTGTTAGATTTCATTAATATTATGCCGTTATAGGTTGTTACCAATAAGAGAAGAAAGAGGCAAAAAATGTGACGAAATAAAAGAAAACGACATGTTTTACCAAAAAATCTCCCTCAATGCACCATCAGCTTTTAACACGTTGTATTTTTCTATGCTGTATGCAAGTACTAACATATTCCTTATATTATCCTCCTCCCTATTTTGTTTCTAAAATCGGTCACAATCAAGTGAAATCTTAAGTGTTCGCCAATTTTGGCGATATTTAAAAGGACATACGATAAATATCTTATTCTAGCAGATCGATGTTTTTAAAAATCAATATATCCAACTTTTAATCGATAAATAAATTTGATCAAACTGTTCATTAAGGCTTTCCTCCTTGCAAATTTGTTTTCACGCTCCGATGCAATATTGTTTGCTTTTGGCATTTTCTTGCTTTGGTGACTTTTGATTGTTGTTTTTTTTACTTTAAATACCACGGGAGACGAAAGAAAGAGCACGGTTGAAATCTTGGCGGAATCTGTGTTTCCTCTCAAGAACCCAAAAGTCTCCACTGGAAGACATTATCACCACTGATTTGTAGAGTTAGAGCTCCATAATAACTTATAGTTACTTGAATCTACTTAGTAGCCCGTCAGCCGCTGTCATCAGTTTGACGCACAGCGTTGCCCGAGGAACACCACTTGGAGGTCGGCTACTTTGGTCCCTCGAGGCCACCCTCTTCAACAATCGCCGAGGGCAGCCCCGGGAGTGCAACGAAGCACCCTCCCATCTATAGTTTAATCTGTAAAAAAATAAACATTATTTGGGGACAAAACATTGGAGATACCTAACCTTGACTAGAAAGGTTAAGGATCCACTGAAACAAAATAGCTATATAATGAATTATTAAATCAAAGAACTTGGTACTATTTCGTTTTGCCGGCTCAGGCGATGAAGTCACTAAAAAGGATACAACGGACTCCAAATTGAATATTAAGTCTGATAATCCTTTACCATTCTATTTTCACAAAACTATATACTCGCGGTTTTTTCTTATTAGTACCTTTTCAGAATACATCAAAATAGATAAATCACTAATGAGAACTAGCATTTACTAACTTTCTTTTATGTGTAGAATGTGTGTTATCGCCAATAAATCGTGCTTGGCGAGATTTCCACCGGTAAAACGGAAAAGTACCAAAACGTTTTCTTTAGTCAAGTTTAAAATAAAAATGTAAAATAAAGATCTATGGAAAAAAAACAGCTTTTAAATATACTTATCAAAATTATTGCAAAGAAGATGTTTTGAAAATTTAATAATACAAATATCTATATAACGAATTATTTTACAAGTGATATACTAAAAAATAGTTTTAAAAAAAAGTTTTTTAAAATATTTTTCTGAATATATATTAAAAGTAAATCTAAACACAGATATATTTATATAAAATTATTTCTTCAATATTATTTCTTGAATATTATTTAAAGTTAGTCACAATAAAATATAAACACACATAAATCATTTTTCAGTCAAAATTAAAAGGAAAAAATTGTTAAAGCATCAATTTTTTTTCTACCGACTGCAAATTTTTCATATAACGTCTGTTTTTAAATGAAATTTCAATATCAAATGATAGTTAACTTTAAAATTCGTCACCCGAAGTATATCCTCCCTGAAGCGACTATCTTCGAATCTGTAGAATAAAAACGTAAAAAGTATTAAAAAACATTAAAAGAAGAAAGAAGCAAAATAGGAAGTTATAGGAGAAACGACATTAAAAACAATAGACATCACAGACACTTTGGGTGCCTGAGGTGTCCTTACCTTAGGTACGAGAGCCCTCATGTTCGGGAAGCGGTTGGCTGAAAGAGAAGGGGGATCACTTACCTGAACGGAGATGAGGGACCTCATCTTCCGTGGGGGACGGGAAAGAACAAAAGGTGCACTTACCTCAGGGAGGACAGGGATGTCCTCCCAGTCCATGGGCTCCTCTTCTTGGCGGCAATCTGAAAAGAAAGACTCATAAAAAGCATTAAAATCTGACATTGTTTCTCCAAATGAGAGGAAAGAAAGTAGCCAAAAGAAAACGTTAAGAATTAAGCCTAACGCTAAAGAAAAGTTAAAAAACTAACACAAAAACTAAGCTATTCAATAAGATAAATATACAAAAGGAAGAAACAAGAAAGAAACTGAAATGCAATAGATTTCAAATCACCAAATACAGAAAACAAGGTCGCTTTTTGTTAATTAGCACAGAGCAGTTTTATAGCACGTTCAGTCGCTGTGAAATCTCACATTAAAAGAAAGAATTTCCTTCAAACTATCCTATTCTAGGAATTTCAACCAATCAGGATGAAGCAATAGGAAGTGAAAGTTGAAGTGCATAAAAGTTCATGCTAAAATATTTAAAATAAATAGCTTGTCATCGCTACATTAACACTGAAGAACGAATATTATATTAATTTTAAAAATTCAATTTTAACTGATTTTTCAAAAGAAAATTTCACAAAGTCCGTTAGATTTTATATTCAAATCCTGAAATTTTGATTTAGAAGAATTATTTTTTCTTGAGATTTAATAAAGAGTATAATTAAAAAAGTTTTCATGCATTATATTATTTGATTTGCCCAAAGTATTTACATTATAACAATCCTGCATAAGTCAAGTGATTTTAAACCGATTCATAATTCAGGAACAGGTAATATTTTCAAAAAGCGAGTTTTTACAACCATGCATAAATTTTTTCTCTCTTATAATTAGGTATCTTTGAAAAAATTTGTAAATATCAATCAGTTCTTGAGCATTTATGGATCAGAAAATTTTTTTTAAAGTTGATTTTAATAAATATCGGATGGAGAAGAAACTCACCCAGGCCACTGTAAGTTGTAAGAGAGACGGGTCGTACGGCGTGATGATCGCTCAAGTAATTTAACCATCGTGCAAAAACAATCGTGTATAGAAAATTTCAGCTCTCAAACGAGCGCTTTAAAATATGAGAAAAGAAAACATTTAATTTTTTGACACAAGTCGCCAAAATGGTCGCTAAGTCGTCAAAAATTATACCAACATGGCTGTGTATTTGTAATTCTTTAAATAATTAGTTTTAATCAATTAATTTTTATTAATTATAACTAAATTACTGTATTGTCATCCAAAATAATCGTGTATATAAAATTTCAGCTCAATTGAGTGCTTTAAAATGCTCAGGTGTCGTCCCCGTCACTTGACCATGGTTCAAAATTACGAGGTCCGTCGCCGAAAGCTCTCGTGTAGCTAAGCAGTGCGACTTTATTATTCATTTCCCATTAATATTTCCTTATTTTTATTGCAAAATTACAATTTATTCTTTCTCCAAACACACCTATCGTTAAATTAAGTTGCTTGGCGATCGATTTCGGTAGCAAAAAAAATTGACTTCCGCTAAGGCCTGCCCACACCCTTCCTTCTATTCAGCAATTTAACACTTAATTTTTAAGTATAAAGAATTTTGTTCCATTAAGCGATCCATAACTTTTGAAACACAATGTGGCTGGCAAACTAATTCCTAAGCCTAAAAGTATACAAAAACTCAAGACACGAGGTCTAAGAACAGAAGTATAAACTAAGCTGAAATCTAATACTGTAAACTAAAGCTGTGTATATATTTAATAACTATAAGAAAAGCAAAATACTAGAAAATATATTAAAAATATTTAGTGAGCTAAAAAATTTAAAGAATATAAAACTAAAATGTCAGTAAAATCGGCCATTACACAACCACAAGTGTAATATGATTATCTTTTACTGTTTATTTGATGATCAGCCAACGATCGCAGCGTTCTCTGGTTGTTAGATTTATAGACATTTTTAACATTTGCCCCACAACTTATGTTTTATTTTGTCTTTAAAAATAATTTGCAATTTGTCAGTTTTTTGAACCATTGCTTTATTAAATTGAAGTTACATTGTTCTTTATGATCGCAATTATCTCACAATCGTACATGAACGGAACAGGTCTACAAAGTTTCAAATTTTCAGGTCTAATTGTTCAAAAACGGGAATATTTATCTCTAAGTCCTCTTAAGCCCCCACCACGTCCCTTAGAGGTCGATTCTCGAAAAACCTTTTTCGCATTGGACTTCTAATCCTTTAAAGGAACATACCCATCGAATTTCGAGTTTTTAGGCCTAATAGTTCAAAAACAGGAATAAATATCTTTAACTCAGAAACCTTCAAGGGCATGCTTCCAAACATTCCCCAAAGTTTCATTGCAATCAGTTGAACGGTTTAGGAAGGTATAACCCACCCACAAAAACACGCGCATTCATTTTTAATTTATTTAAATTAAAACAAGTTAGCGTGAGTCTGATTAAATGATAAAATTGGTATGTCGCTGGAAATTTAAAAGTTTATAGTATTTTTCGTTCTTGAAAAAAACCAACTTTGAATAATATTGTTGCGAATTTTATGTGTAAATAATTTGTATTTGGATATATAATGCATTTATACTATTCCATGTTTTATTTATTTTAGGTTAAAATTGAATATTCGCAAGCGACGCCGTCCCTTACGTTATAATGGCGATTCAATAGGGACTTGGCGAAATCTTGGTGACAGAGCCAAGTTGGCGTCATTTTTGGAGATCAAGTTAGCAATCATTTTTGGTGTTCGGGACCGTATGGGTGATTCTTGAAAATAGTGGAGAAACCAATCTATGACGAAGCGGATCTTTCTCGAAGGATCCGCGAGGCCTATAAATACGAAGATGGTTGCCAGGACTGAGTTAGTATTGCTTTGACTATACTCCGTTTCACCTTAAGTTGGCAGCGCTGGGAAGGGTACGCGGACCAAATCACAGCCACTACAGGGTTACTCTACGAGAAGAGTGTGACTGTAACAAATAAAATTCTCCATATTTGGCGAGCAAAAAAATTACTCTTGAAAAATTTGTTCTTTAAAATTGTATGAGTTTTTTTTGATAATAGTATAAGCCCCTTCTTTAATCGAAATATTTAAGAGTTTATGTTTCAATATGTTTAAAAATACTGATTAATTAACTAGCAAAACTTTTCTCGAATAAAATCTCAATAGTTCCCAACATGTTGATTGCATTTTTTTAAATGAAAAAATACGGTTAAATTGTAATTCACATGCTATCATTACATTGATTTTTTTAAGTGACATATGCTATTTTCAAAATAAACGGCTCATATATCTCTTTAGTTTCATAATTTCATTTATTACATCTGTTTATAAAATACAAATTTCTATATATATCTTGTTTATAAATAATTAATCATCTGTTTTTCCATTATTACTGTTTTAAATCAGTTTGTAATTATTATTCCTATTACATGTAAATGACGTTTATGTACGTTAGCTTAAGATATACAGAAGTACATAATAGAATTTGGGGATTAATTTCAAAAATTTATCAATATTAAAACTTATAATCTTTTATAAAATTTATAGTTTATCTGGAAAAAATATCTCGATGCATACTTCAAAAATTATGTTACTAACATTATATGCAAAGTTTATATATTCAGCTCAATAAGTATAACTTTTAAAGAAAAAAAAGATTTATTATAATAATTTAATACAAAAATTATATATTTTGATATTTAGAACTGTTTTTGTTGTAAAAAAAAATGTTTAAAATTTCAAAAAACAACAAGAATTAAGATAGCGCACGAGATGTAAAAATATTATCTAGAACGAAGCTAAATCACAAAGCGAATGGCGTTGATTTGGCGCGAATATTTCGGAAGAATGTAATCTTGAAAACCGGTTTTTTTTAGCCAAATATTGTTGTTGTCAGCCAAAAGTCATGTGTCTGTTTTCTACTGTATTCGTTCGCAGGGATTAAAGAATAAATGCTTTTAAGATGTGATTAACTTAAAATATATCTTTAAACCTACAATTTATATAATACATGATACTTTTTAATAATTTTCTGTGCATTTGCATTGATTTAAATTCCAGAACATGTTGGAACTACTTTTTCAAGCGGATTGTTACATTCCCTACCTTTCCCAACACTGCCAACTTGAGGTGAAACAGAGTATAGCGAGTAGTAGTCTTGTCTTGATTGTGAAGATCGAGTAGCGATTAGAGCTCAGCTGTTGAGTAGGACGAGCGGTGCTTGTGAATAATCTTTTGCATACATATATTTTAAACACTGATAGTTGAACGCTGTTGTGAATGTGTAAAGACCTTCTGGGATTTATTCTGTGAATATTGCTATTGAATCCTGTATTTCAAGGATTGGATTTTCAACAATACATTTCTCATCGCTCTTAAAGAACTGTCTTGTTCTTTGCGACCGATCTGCATAAAATCCTCGAATCCCGATCTACGTAACAATATAATAATGAATTAATTTTTTTCCCGTTCAGAAATATACAGTGGACCACACAAACCTGTTCATTCACTTACATTTCCTATAAAGTTTAATGTTTTTCACTTATAAAAATTAATATATCGAAGCTGTAACTTTTTTTATGATAACTGCAACTTGTTCTTAATGGAATGACATAATCAATTTTTAAAATATAGTATATAAGTATTATTTTAAAAAATTAACAATAGAAAAAATGCTAAAAGGTCTTCGTACAAAAAAAATCTCCCATAGCTTTAAATATTGCAGTGGCGTAGCGTGGGCTTTCGCCGCCTGAGGCCGACTGGAAATTTGTCGCCTCTCTGCATTAATTAGTAGTCAAGAAAATAAAAGTAGGAAAAAAAAGCAGCTTTAAACTTTTTTAATTAATAAAAATGAAATTTTCGTGCTTTTTTCGTAGCAAAATCTTTTATTCAATTGTCAATATCAATATGTATGTCATGTTCAATTGCCATAATAGCTAAATTTGTTAGCCTTAAAGTGGACATAGTCGATCTGAGATAATTTTTGATTAATTTTAGCTTAGAAAAGCTTCTCTCGCAACTGACATTACTGATGGCAGATGTTAAAAAAAATTCTCAACATTATGACAATGTTTGGTAAGCCATCTTCAAGTTTGGACGCAATAATATATTTTAATAAACCCAGAAAGCCGGACCTGAGTTCTTTTTTACTGCCTGGGTTTGTTGCAGCTACGAAAGTTTGTAGACGTACACGCTCAAGTTGAAATTCTTCTTTATTAATGTCTTGAGGAGCTTGATCTAAGTTACACTCGTCCATGCTCAATATCACTTCAGGCCTTAAAAAAGCATATTTGTGAGCTAGATTCTGCAACTGCTGGAATCTTTCTTGAATTTCAGCAGTTACTCTGTCTATTGAAGAAAACATTGTTCGCCTCAAGTCATCTTCGTACGATAACTGAACATCTTTACTTCCTTCGCTAAATATATACTTCCTCCTGATTCGTCTTGGGGGTTCAAAAGAAGTTTCAAGCTCTTCACATAAACTTTTAGTATATATTAAAGCGTCATCCACGAATTACTCTTGTTGTGAATTATGGTCCCCTGTGTGGGCGGGCTTACCTCAAACCCTCGTGGGGTCTATCTCGAAAACCATATGTAACAGATCCTTGCCTGTGTCTTGCCAGATCTTGAACCTGGCTTCAGCGAGTCTGGTCGCTGTTGTTTTTATCTCGGATATTTTCAGTTTATCTTGGCTTCGGCGTTCTAGGAGTGTCGTTGTTTTCTAGAATATTTTCAGTCTAATATTTTAACTTGAGGATTTAATTTTTGTAAATTTATTAAGTTTTTGTTTTATTCAAGTTTATTGTGTTACCATTCAATCCAGGAAACGACAAACTTGGATTCCAGTATTACTTCAAGAACAACACCCACACACAATACCATTATCTAGTATCACATTTATTTCACCTCTCGTTTTGCTTCTAATATGGTCTGCAAAGCACGTATTTTTTGAGCCCATTGATGGATATTTAGTCCCTCTGTTTGCAAATAACTTTGAGCATCATTGATTCACACAGTACCGGTTGCTAGAAGCCTAAATAACATAAAAAAGAATGCGCGCGATTGCATAGAGACTAATAAACTTCCTTCCTGCTTCTGTGCGTGTGTTAAGGCTTTCACTCGTTTCCGTCAGTTTGGTCACGCGGGCGCGATTTGGAGTTTGAAATATTTTTTTTGAATTTAAATATCACGGTGCTTGCCGCCGCCCGGGGCTATGGCCCCTCCCCCACTAAAATATCGTACTTCTTTCTTAATTTAACTTAGTAAGATATTTTTTAGCGTCCGCAACAACTTTTAAACATCTTAGTATAGATTAAGTCAGCTTTTTGTAACTTCTGCATCGATGTTTCTCTATTCTTCTGTAATTATTGTCTTTACTACCCATTTTGTTTTTATATATGTCAAGTTTTCTTTTTTAAAAATCAAATTCTCACCAAATATGTTCTACTATGCTTAAATCAGGTGATTTAAGAGGTGTTTTCAGAATTTGGAGACAGTTATAGAGACACTAGTGGCGTCTATTGAGAGCAGCGCTTGGCGTCATTATGTTGTTAAAAATGAAGTCGTTTCCAATACTCAAATTTTGGGCGGATAATTTCAAACTGCTCTTTAAAATATTTAAATAGAGCTGATGATTCACAATATCATAAAAAATAACTAATTACCTAATCCTGAAGCCGATTTGTGTTATTTGCTTTACTATGTACTTTACAGAGCTTTTAATCCATTTAGAAAAACATAATCTTGTTTTAAATATTCTGTTTCTTATTTATTGCATTTTACTAAAGGTACTTTTTAAAATTTTTTACTCCCTAAAAATACTTTTAACAAATTTTAATATATTTATAACACTTTTTTTTCAAAACTACAATTAATTCTTGGCATTTCATTTATGATTTTCTTTCAACAAACATAATTCGGCTGGGTGGCGTGGTTGGTTTGTCTCTGGCCTTCTGTACCTAAGTTGCGGGTTCGACCGCGCCCAAGTCGATTGGTTTTCATGATTCAGAAAATCGACAGCGGCATGTCGTATGATTATATGGCATTTCAAAGATCCCTAGGGGTGCCCTAGGCAAAATTAAATCCTAGTAAATGTTCGCATCGCGTCAGAGCTCAGGTGCCTCCCTCTAGGGAGGAAACTGGGAGTCAAAATTATTTGCTACGATTGGTATCCGCCAATATGGCGCCGCACTAAAAAGAGATACCAGCTTTTCGGTGATGTACTAGGTAGATTGATGAACTCTGTTAATAACTGTTCATGATCTGCCATTAGAAATTTTAAAAACATAATTTTTTCGTCCAAGAGTTAGAAAATTTTAATCATAGTACACAATGAAAAAATGCAACTCAATGAAAGAAACAACAAATTTTGAATCTTTATTTCAGTATCTGAAATCTACATTAGTGTATATAAGAGTAATATTTTTTACGCAGAAATTATTTTTTCACTTTTCTTGCACAGATTTGTTGGGGAGTTCAATACATGAAATGAGTTATCGTTTAACTTATGATTACTTCAGGTGTTGCAAATGTGTTTTTGGATTTCAGTATCTTCCTTTGTCAATATTTTTTTCAATTACACATGGTTGCTACACGTAAAATATTCATGACTTGTTTTGGAAAAATAAAATTATTTTGAATTAAAAACATTTTTTTAAAATATCCAACAGCAGTTCAATATCTCCTCTTGCCAATATTTCCTGTTAAATTATATTAAACAGTTTTCGTGTATATTACCATATCTGAATTATTCGTGACATTTAAACTTCTCTTATATTCTGTTTTGATTTTTTCCGAAAACTTTGTTCTTCTTTTTCCTTGTTATTCATTCTGAAGTAGTAAACACAAAGGAGCTACTTCTTCTCATTTTGCCTATTTTGAAAAATAAATGCGAAACGTTTAGAAATAATAACTCGAAAATTCAATTAATTTGTGAAAACTCCCAGATGACAAGGTCTTATTAGCAATTCCAACAGTCGCTGATAAAATCAAAATTCGCTAAAGCGTCCTGCTTTAAGTATACTTAATGGAATCCAGGCAGCGAATGATATAACCAAATTTGTGGTCCAAACAGTCGCTGAAGTACAGTGCTTTAAGCACATTTGATGGTGTCCAGTCAGGGACTGATGTGACTAAAGCCACTGAAGTACAGCTCTGTAAGAACACTTGATGGTGTCCAGGCAGTGATTGATGTGACTAAACTTTTGGTCCAAATAGCCGCTGAACGAGGGCTTTTGGCGACAGATCTCGTCATTTTGAACCATAGTCAAGTGATGAGGACGACACCTGAGCCGTTGGTAGCATAAGGGTTAGAGCATCGGACTCCAGACCGGAAGGCCTGGGTTCGATGCCCGATGCCACCAAATACTCTCCGAGTACACACGGAGTACGTGCTCGATAAATCAGTGGGCCTGAAAGTCTTGTGGGCGGTTGCAGCTGAAACCACGAGTACAGGAGGCTAGATAATATTTCCCTCCCCTCCAGTTCCATGCCTAAATTGTGGAGGTGGAGATAGGTGGTGTCGCCATTATCGTACCGAAGTCTATCCTGTCTCACAGGCTCTGGCATCATTCATTCATTCCCTTCGTGAAGGATACGACAACAACAACACCTGAGCTGGCACCCTCGAGAGATTTAACGTGCATTGCTCCCCTACATGGCGGGTCTTTAATGGTACTGGGCTCGAAATTGTGTGTGTGTGTGACACGTTAGCCACGATCCGATACTTTGACCAATAGGCTACCACCCTTTTCCCGTTGTAATTTGTTGCTTACAAGATGTCATTTTCTGTTTCGGACAAAAAGGATATATCATTTGAAAAAAAATTCAACTTTTTCTAATATATATATAAAAAAAGAATAATTTCCAGCAGTTGAAATAATTCGTTAATTCGAGGTTTATTAGAGATTTTTTGCCTTCGTTTTATAATCGGAGAAAGAGAACAATTCGTTCACTTGCGAAATTCATTAAACAAGGGTTCGTTACATCGGGTCCGATTGTAATTCATTTTATTTGTATTACAGTTCATCTCAGAAAAATTGGGTTTTTTTTTTCATGGTAGATTTAAAAAGTCTCGATGCAATAAAAATTAAATGATGAATTTCAGAAGCTTTACCCTTAGTTTAATTTCATAAGATTGTTTAGCTAGTTCAGTTTTGTAAAATTAACTTTTCTATCAAAGTACAAAATCGAACGCAAAATTTCTAGTTTCACAACATCGATCCCCAATGCTCTATTTCTTGGTAATTCAGAATCTTTCATATTTTGCATTCTCAATTTTATTTTGAATACAAATGACAATTAAAGGGAGAGGTATAAAGCAGATAATGACCTGAAAGATCAAATCCCTATTCATGTATTCTGCAATAAGTAAGAACATTCAAAAAACCCCATCGCAACTTGAAAATGGCGTCGATTCATCACCAGAAGGCGCTGCGATTGTAGCGTGATTACCAAGTAAACAATAATAGCTAATCCTATTACACTTGTGGTTGGGATAATAGCCTTTGTCGCTCCATATCCCACATAAAAATATTAATTGCAACTACATTTGAGGTTGTGCACTAACGGTCGATTTTGCTGACATTCTAGTTTTAATATTCTTTAAATTTTTTTGTGTACTCTAAATATTTTTAATATATTTTCTAGCCTTTTGCTTTTCGTATAGTTATTAAATATAAGTATACAGAGTTTTAGTTTACAGTCAGGGGCGTAGCTACCACCGTATCAATGATACGGGGCCCCAACATATGGAAATCAAGAATCGTAAGGGGCCCCAAAAAATGCCTCAGAGAAATTTTGATACAGGGCCCATTCAGGACCTAGCTACACCAATGTTTACAGTATTAGATTTAAGCTTAGTTTATACTCCTGTCCTTTGAATTCGTGTCTTGTATACTTTTAGGTTTAGTAGTTAGTTTGCCAGCTACATTGTCTTTGAAAAAATTATGGATCATTCAATTGAAGAAAATCCTGTATACTTTAGTGCTAAACTGTAAAAAAGGGAAGATCCTTGGCGATATCAATTTTTTTGGCGACCGGAATCGATCGTCAAGCAACTTAATTTAACGATAGGTGTTCCGAGAATTTACAAATTGTAATTTT
>BMAV01016954.1:0-20330 GCA_019973955.1 Trichonephila inaurata madagascariensis | reverse complement strand
GAAAAACCCCTAGCTTTTTAACAAGTCTAAAAAAAAAAACTGTTCAAATTTAAAGAACAAGGGTACTTTATTTCAAAACCCAAACCTATTTTGGCAAATAAAATTTTTTAAAAAAAATTTCCATTAAAAATATAATAAACTTTAGATCGATTAAGAGCTTCATTTAATAGATGGTTAGTAGCATTTTAATATTGATTACTTATTCTGAATCTTTGTCAAAATGAATAATTACAGAATAGTTAATTGATACTTGTGTATTATACTCGCACATTGCACTCAATATAATGCCAATAACTAAAGACATCGTCTCTTTCATAACATCATTAGCCGTCTCGTGGAGTTTTTTCATTTGACAGTCGAAGTGACAGGATAAATATGATTTCAATGATAATGATGAAACAAAATCGAAATTCTCATGAATATTCAAAAAAGGGTGAAAAATAAAGGGTTATAAATATGAAAAAGGGAAAATTGGTATTATCTATTGATTCAAACAAAGGGAAATAAATTTCCCAGAAAAATGAGAAAAAAATAATTTATTTTTCTGAGAGGCACAAAAGAAATTTAAAGTGATAGTATACAGAACTCTTATGAATACTAATTATAATTAAGAATGTTATTTTAGTTAGGGAATCAGTTCTGTATCATTCATTATTCTCAGGAAGTAAATTATCGCATACACACACACAGCATGCTATGACGTTTGGGAAAATTGATGCGTGAGTTGATTTATTTCGTCCATCTATACAATTTGTTCAGTAGGTTACAAGTTATTAAAATTGTTGATTTGCCCTTTCCCAAAAGAATATTTTAAAGGAGGGGAACAAACACAACGATTCTTCCCAGTGTTACAAAATGGATTGTCTTTCCTCTGTTGGGGGGGGGTTTCGACTTATCCTCAAAAAACACTCGGTTCCTTCCAGTTGAATTGAGTTTTTCTCACAAAACCCTTGGGTTTCAGGGGGATTCAGATTAAAAGCCAAAAAGGTTTTGGGGTGCACAAATGTTTTCTTTATAAAAACTACTCTAAATGAAAAAATATTTAAACTACAACACAACTTATGGATCCACTTTATGAAAAATAGTATAATAAAAACATTCCCTCAAAATTTCAAAACGTTATCTGGTTTGGTTCTTAAGATATATCATGTATCTGGTAAAGTGTTTCTTTCAAAACGTAATTTTGAGAAAAACTCATTTAAAGTTTTATCTTACTACCTTTTGCGTAGAGTGATGTTTCTTAAAAATTACTATAACTTTGTTTCTATTTCGCATAAAGGAAAAAGAAAACCTGCTTTGGAAAGAAAAATGTTCAAACTATAAGATTTTGAAATAAAAAAAAACTTTATATGTAGACGAAAAACGACATTTTTAAGGTAGGCACTGTACTCATTTCTTATACAGAGCAGTGAAATACGGGGTGGAGGAAATAAAAGTGACCCGGACGAGTGGATACGACTGGACTTGAATGTGGCGCGCACGCCAAGAGATCAAAACCGGCCTAGACCTTGGTGTGGATTGTGTCAGGGAGAGTTGATCATGGACAATCCATTTGTGGTAACATTAACTGAGGAGGAAAATACTACAACATGATCCAACAGAATGATGTAACTGCCCATATATCCCATTAAACCATGGATCACATTTACACAATCTTCCCTCCTTAAAGAGCAGTTAGCAGAGATCAGCCTGATCTTGGCCCCTTCTGGTCACCCAGCTCATCAGATTCGTCAGTGAGTGATTACTTTTTGTACGGAATCCTCATATTTAAGAAATATCGAAACTACCCTCATAGTATTCAAGAACTGCTGCACAAAATTACTGATGGGATAGCAATGAATTTCGTAAACCAGCTTCGATCTGAGTTCCGGAACTCGCTGACCGGGTCACAAAGGTACCAACAGACGAATAGTGATCTTTTTCAACATCTACTATAAGCAAGTTAAAGAATTATTTTCTTTCCTTTGTAACCTAAAACTCTGTACCTTGTGCCACCCTGTATTTTCATTTGTGAAATGGTTAAACACGAATAAGTCTCATCTGAATCAAACCTGTCAATTTAATTGATCTTTGAAGCAACACGATATATATTGTGAAAGAACCTCATAAATTTGAACCACGATTAAGTGATGAGTACGAATCTTGAGCTAACTTTCCCCACGCCAACGGAAATGCTTTTGATCTTCGATATATTTAACTTCCATCAGTCGCTCTAACGCTTTCATTGGCCCTAGGTTTCAAGAAATAGATATAGTTATATTAAATTCGCACTATAAAGCTGCGTGCGTGAGTGAATATTAACGTCCCACCACTCAGCTATTCTAGGGCCTTTCGTGGCGGACCTTGTAAATTTGAACCATGTTCAAAGACGAGGATGACTCCTGACCTGACACACACATACACACATCCCCTCTCCTAACTTCCACATCACATCAACGGGAGGTCATTTAAGAATCGACATATTTAATGTGCACATATTTAACGTCCCTCTTTGCACGACGAGTCTTCTGCCACACTAGATTCGAACTCGTGAAACGCTGGCTACGAGTCCGTTACCTTGACCACTGAGCTACTGTGGCACCACTATAAAGCTGCGAGTGAGTGAGTGAATATTAACGTCGCACTATTCAGCTATACGAGGGCTTTTGGCGACGGACCACGTAATTTTGAACCATGGTCAAGTGACGTGGGAGAACCTGAGCACCCCCTCCCCCAACTACCGCACCACACCAACGAGAGGACATTTCAGCTCTCGACAGATTTAACGTGCATCGCTGCCCTACACGGTGGGTATTTAGTGGTATTGGTGTCGAACTCATGACTTACCTGCCCTGATCCGATACCTTGATCACTGGGCTACCGCAGCCCTTACTATAAAGCTGCACGAGGGTTATTGACAATGGACCTTGTAATTTGGAGGCCTACTGAAGTGACTAAGACAACTGAGCTGGAACCTCCTGTCTGATTTTCCACATCTCCTTACTGGAAGACTTTGAGCCTCAACAGATGTACACGGTGGATCTTCAGTGTCACAAGGCTCGAACTCGTGACAATCCAAACACAAGTCTAACCGTTACCATTAAGCTACTGCGGCCTCATTAAACATTAAAAGCTATTGCTATATTTTAGAGATATAGAGATAGATAGATAAACTTCTGTATTATAAAAAAAAGAAAGAAAGAATCAGGATAACACACAATTTGTAAGGAATGTTATAAATAAGTTTTCAGCGAGGAAAAAAATTATCAGTATTACTATACTCTCCACAATCGCTAGGCATTGCGATCTCAAATTATTGCAATTGTCTAATGTACAATAAAAGAATTAATCGAAAGAATATTTATTGTTACTGTAAACTCAAAAACATACAGAATATTTATTTTATAAACGAAAAAAATCGCCCTGCCATAATAAATCCTGAAAAGTGAGCAAGGATCTTTTCAAAATTAAGTTTAAGATTTATAGTTTTATGGGATACAAAGCAACAAAGGAATTCTTTCAATGATTGCTTAAGACGTTACGTAGACAGTCTCAATATTAAAGTGGAATTTCTGTAAAAAGCCTTTAAAAAAACAAAATGGAACTCTTATAATTTTTTTTTGAAAAAATACTTTAACTCTCAAATAACGTATTATCTTAGCTTATATATATAAATACTCTACATTAAAAAATTGATCAAGATTCTGGAGTAACAATTTTGTCTCATGGTCTTGATCAAATTAAACGACTTTCTTTTTAATTTAATTTACTTTTCGGTTCTTGCTTAAAGTAGAAAGTGTTTAACATTTTATATTTTCCATTAATGGTTTTAAAAATGACTCTTCTCTCTTCATTCAATATGTTATACTAAGCATGGTCATTATCGAAGGAGAGGGAATGAAATTGTTGACCCTTTTACAATATTCCATCTTAATGTATAGTATTTTTAAGCTACGGATTAATTTTCATTCCTTTCTTTTCTTTGTAAGCATTTATAACTTTCTTTATTATTCTCAACACTAATTATCAGGACAATCCTTATTTAAAACCTTATTGAGTCCTTCTATCAAAGTGCCTTAATGTTAGTCTAATAGACCGCTGTTATTATTTCAATATTAACTCCTACAAGATTTACATATTTGGCTAAAGTTTTAAAAGCATAAGCTGCCAATAATGTAATCACACTGAATAAATTAATTAAATTACGAATTAAGGCACTTATGTTCGTAATTAGATTCCGGATAATTTTTATTGATCGACAAATTAATAACTCAAAGCACGCCAAGATGTTTTTGAAGTTCTCTCTTATTCAATTCCTACTATTATAGTTCACTTTCTCCTTATATATAAATATATATATATATATATAAGGAGATGCTGCCCCCCTTAAAAGAGTACTCTTGTCATGGTGTGAAACTTTGAAGAGTGAAGTCTTAGATCTGATGCCACGAATCAAAATTACAAGTACGATCTTTTTTTGTGCACAGCAATCCAAAAAATTATTCCGAAGGCTTTGCAATGCAATAAAAGGACCTGAGCAGTATTTACGAAAGATTTACTTATATCACAGGATTTCTTATTTATTCATCTTCTTCCCCCCATACATCACTTGCGCGTTCCTACGTGGAAAACAGTGGCATCGAGGAGTGAATCACGTAACTTTTAACCAGCAATTAAGGGATAAATTGTAAACCGTATAAATTATCAAGATAAGGGTTAATTTTTGTGTATAATTTTATATATGACAAGCCCATGGGTTCGATGGTAATTAATAAATTTCTTCTTAACTTGGTACTGTTAAATTAGTTATAAAATACATTGTGCAATAGTGATACATTTAAGTATACTATGTCAGTTTAAATGTGTATTTTATTTTTTATTATGACACAATGTATTTTGTTTGTATACTTTTCGGAAATTAGCATTTTTTTAAAATCTTTTATTTTTGACTTTTCAATATGCTCGCACCCCCCTAAAGGACCGCGCCCCACAGTTTGAGAAGCGCTGATATAGTAGTAATACACTGGGCAAACGTTTTAATACGACTTAAACCTCCTATGTTCCACAGGCGTTTATAATCGTCTCACTCAGCCAGCGCGTTAATTGCCCCGGATGTATTATATATATATTTCCAAAGTAATAATTTAAGTATTATTCCGTGTATAAAATTTTATATATGACAAGCCCATGGATTCACTTGTTCTTAACTAAGTATTGTTAAATTGATTATAGAATACATTGTCCAGAACTGATATATTTATGTGTATTATATCAGTGTAAATGTGTATTTTATTATTTTTTTTATGTAAGAATGTAGTTTGTTTATTTACTTTCAGTATATTTATAATTTTTTTTACATATTTTATTTTGACTTTTTAGCATGCTTGTGCCCACCTCGAAGGGTTATAACGCCCCCATAGGTGGGAGCACCCTACAGTTTGAGAAACACTGATGTGGACTTAAGATAATGTTCAATTTCTAAAGTATCAGGTGAAACTACCATTACTTACCTTGCCTACTAAATCCATTATGCTTAAACAAAGTGAAATAAGTACTTTTTTTTATCTCTTAACCTATTTTATGCATCTAAAAAATTCAATTAAATAAAAATATATTTTTTTGTATGAATCTGCCTCATAAAGACTTTAGAATCACAAAAATTAAAACAATTAATTTCAAATCTCAGGATTTTTACTCTGATTGGCAGTGAAATGCTTCTTTTTAAAGAAGAGATCATTCTGTGTTCCAACGCAGCGAAAATTTCAATCAAATTGGATAAAGTATTCTATCAACAAAATTTCTTTAGAAATTAAATTTATATCTTTAAGATTAATTTAAAAACTAATTTGATATAAAAAAATTCAAACACAGTTCAAAGATCAAACAAGCCCATTCACAAGAATCCATCAAAATATCAACACCCACAAGGACAAAATTACTAACTATTACTTAAATACAAAAACAAATTTTAAATTTTACTGAGGATTATGAAAACCGAATAAACAATAAACCGTTTTTAAAAATAAACATCTTATCGGTTCCTAAATTTCCCAAAGAAGATTACTGATGGCATCAATTTATTCATACACACACATACAAATATATAAAATTCACAGCATAAAATCAGCCTTGATTTTCGATATTTCTAGGTATTCTTAATGTCTTCGCAACTGTTTCATTAAAGATGGTTCACTATAAAAATTAAAAATAAAAAAATCTTGACAACTTGTGCATTAAGAAATCAAAAGTTCTTATGACAGCTTTTAGAAAGAAGACATTTCCAATTACTGAAATTGACTATACTGTCAAAATGGTGTCTTTCTTTCGAAATTTAAAGAAGTCTTTAAAAATATGATTAGTTGAGCTTAAGAATAAGTTTCTTTCCGGTCGGATTCAGAATTCACACAGAAACTTTTGAAATATTTCTCTCTAAAGTGAGCCAAGATATTCTTTTTTCATTTTAATGAAAATTTTCGAAATGAATTACATTGTGAAACTTTCGAGAATTTGTTTGAACAAAAAATATTCGGAAATATTTTGTTTGCAGACAAACTGTCTCCCATACTTTACAAAAAACTGTTTAATTCATTATTTAAATAAATAGGGCTACGAATAAGCCCATATTACAAAACGGACTTTGATCTTTTGCTTATCAACGCTTATTGTTCTGAAGCAACTCGACGGCAATTGGCAATGGACCTCGTAATTTTGAACCACAGTCAACTGAAGAAGAATACACCGAAATTGACATCCCGTTCTTCAATATTCTATAATTATGATGAAACTTTTAATATCAAATGTTTCCATATATAAGGCATTAAAATGAAACCAGGTCACTAGTGGAAAGTAACGCCAACGACTTTATTAACTCAAAAATGTAGTTATATACAGAACGCATATTCAAAAATAGTCGCCAAAACTGTTGACACATTTATCATGCAGGAAAACAATACCATTGGACAACATGCCAGGGCGTTTCGACTTGATGGCTCGTCTAAGGTTCTGTAATGTGGCTTGATAACTCTGGACATTGATGGTGGCTCCCCGTTCCAGAAACTCGATAAGCAGTATGCCCTTGTGGTGAAAAAGGACATCATGATCTTACTAGAAATGATGTGCACGACCTTTGATTTCTTTGGAGTAGGTGAAGTCACACGTTTTCAATGCTTGCTCTGACGCTTGATTTCGGGTTCAAAACGGTGACCCCATGGTTCGGCACCAGTGATAATTTGCGACAGAAAGCCGTATTCCTTCTCATGATAACGTTGCAGATGACTCAAAGACAGCGCAATTCGAGTATTGCGCTGTTCGTCGATCAGTTGGTTAAGAACCGACTGCGCATAAATTTTTCCAAACTTCAAGTGTTGATGCATTATGGTGTGAGTGGTGCCCACGATAATACACAATAACCGACGGATATCGTACATGGTGATTCTGCGGTTGTCGATTGATTGATTGATTGATTGAATATTAACGTCGCACTGTTCAGCTACACGAGGGCTTTTGGCGGATGGACCGCCGCATTTGAATCACATCAAGTGACGTGGATGACACCAGAGCTGGCACCCTCTCCTAACTACCACACCAACGAGGACGTTCCAGCTCGACAGATTTAACGTGCATCTCTGAATTTCTGCCACGGCGGTTCCTTAGTGGTATTGGCTCGAACTCAGACAAGGCAAGCCACGATCCGATACCATGCCACCGGCTACCGCGCCTGCGGTTGTCGAAGACTAAAGCGTTCACTTCCGCAATCATTTCCGGTTTGATGACACTATGAGCCTGTCCAGTTCGAACATCTACTTCCAAGGAATCTTTTGCTCCCTTCCACAACACTTTAACGACACAGAATGTACTCCCCGTACACAGCCTTCATCCGTCGATGCATTTCACGGCCTCCAAACCTTTACCATTAAAAAATGAATCACCCCGTTGTTCCTTCTTGCTTCACGTTCAGTAGTGGACGAAAAGTTGCGGACCACCTTTTTTTCGGCGTGAAACACAGTTGAAAACGTCAGACGTTGCGCCTGCGTCAGTATCTCTACCGAAAATAGGGCCACCATACACGCAGTTACGAGATGCCACCTTACGTGCAATGCAAATTTAGACGCATTGACCGGGTTTCATTTGAATGAACCTAATAATTTTCATATCAAGCTTTTTACTCGAATACATGTGTCGTGTAATGATTGAGTATTCACATTTTAAATATCAGTCCTTATTTCAGTTTTGAAAAATTTATTGTTACGACACGAACATATATTCATTAAAAAAAATTTTTTTTTGTGGGTAAGCACACCACCGAATTCGGGGTGGGATAGGGGGTCTCTGCAATTGCCTTTTTTACCGACTGATGGAATTCCCCATCGGTTAGGGAAGGTTCACGAAAACTTCCTTTTAAAGATTACTGTGGAGCAAGTCGCCACAACATCTAGGACTAATATTAGAAAATTGATAAAAACCTAAAAAAACAAACTTTAAACAAACAAACAAAAATTCAATTTTAATAATATACATCCAATTCGTTTTTCACGGTAAATACGTTTCTCAGAAAACCTTGCAAAAAATTCGTCTAAAAATACATTCGACACACACATTTGTTTAATTTGAGGATACGTTTCACAACTTAAAAAAATCGTATAAGATGAAAAAACTAAAAATGTTCTCAAAAAGCATACAACAGTTTAATAAAAAACCCACGTTAAATATTTATAAAATACACACACATGTAATTCATTTTTGTTATTAAAAAATTAAAAATATAGTGCAGAGTAAAAATTCCCAGTCTGTGAGTACATGCAACATATAAAAATTCAAATGGAAATTAGGTATAAAACCCATTAAATAACAACCTTTCCCAAGGGGGGTTTAAAACTTAATAACAAGAGTGAATTTTTAAACATCATTAAACCCATCACAAGGGTACATGTGTCATTTTGTTAACACAATTTGGGTTTTTTAATTCAAATGAAGAATTTCATTTATAATTAAAGACTTTTTTTTGTTTTCTTGCTGTTGTTAAAAAGTTTCTTATTAGTGGAGGTTATTTTGTTTTCTCAAGTTGAATAATATAATTTTTGATATATGCTGCAACACAAAACTTACATTTATATCGTTAAAGAATAAAAAAAACATATTTTTTGTAAATACTTATATACGTGTTCATATTATAAAAATGTAGATAGCGTATTATCTAATTTATATAAACATTCACCAATTCTGGAGCAACTTTTCCTTCAAAAAAAAGTTTGGTTTGGAGTTTTTTTTTTTTTTATCCCCATTCTTCCAAAACACCCTTGAGAATAAAAAATTACAAATAGTCTGTGAAATTACAATTCATGTATGCTTCAAACAAAAAATAAGAACAAAAAAAAAGATGTACGATGCAATGGGCTTACGATATCACGTGAAAAACAAACACGTGTTTTCCATTAATTAAAAAAAACTTTAAAACCCAATTTTTATTTTGTTCTATTTAAAAACCCTCAAAATTTTCAAATTTCATATTTGGTTTTTTTTTAAAATGTAAGAAAAAAAAATTTTTCAAAAAGTTTTTTTTTAAATTTAAAAAAAGTCGTATTTTTATGCTTATATTTTTAAAAAAAAAATGCTTTTTGTATAAAATTGTATTTTAAGAGAAATTTTTCCGAAGGAAAAAATTTCACAACACCGGAGCGCGTGAACTGATTAGTTGGAAACACCAGATTATCGTGTGACTAGACGTCACATGATTTTTTGAAGATTGGGAGAATCACGGGTTTTTATCATGTGACTAAGGGGTCACATGAATCAACCCCCTTCAAAGCATTCATTAAAGGGTTTAGTAGAAAAAAATGAAGCCACCCCCCAAAAAAAGAAATGCTCAACCAAAAAAAAAAAACTTATTCCTAGAGGACTTTGAAGAGATTGAAAAAGATCAAAAAGGACTTTTTTGTAAAGCCTTTCAAGAAAATTGTAGGATCTGCTGAATTTAAGGAAGAATCCTTCTTAATATTAAAAAGGGAAATCGTGATTAGAAACAGAGTATATACCGAGTGTAGATTCTCTAAATCAGTTAAAACTTTCCTAGTTTATACATAGAAATCCTGGAAACCGACATTTGAATAAAAATTACATAGATATTTTTTTTATAAAAAAAAAGTAGGAGGTGAATATATCTTTGTTATACATGATTTTCACATAAGAACGAGAAAGTCATTTTTTAAATTTTACCCTTCTATAGAAAATTTGCCTTCATTCAAAATTTCTTTCGGCAACTTTTCGTCAAAAATTTCTTTCTTTAAAAAACATGTAAATATCATTTTGATCCAGGGTCGGCCCCAACAGGGGGGTTTCCAAGTCAATCACCTTTTTAGAGTGCCACACAGTAGGAAAAATTTTTGAAAAAAATAACGATAATGAATGCAGAGTTAAAAAATAAAAGGGTTTAAAAATAAGAAAAAATATAAAAATTTTTGTATTAATTTTGCATCATTTAAAGATATTTTTTATTAACATAAAATTAACAATAATAAAATTATTTCTTCAAAATAAATAAAACAAATTAAATTGTACATGTATTATGCATTATGTATGTGTGTTTTAAGCATATTTATTGAAATAAGAAATTGACAACATAAAATATAAAAAATATATAGACGAAAGAAAATGCGCTGAGACTTAATCTATACCATAGGTCGCCAAAATTTCCGGGGGACCACTAGTGGTCCGCGATAAAATTTAGCTGGTCTCCAGAAAAATATGGAATATACTGTGACTCATCACCTTAAGTTATGTTTTAACATGAATTGATTGTGTTCTATTCACGGTTTTCTTTTATAAATATATTTAACAACTAAAAATTCCTATTAGTGGTCCGCGGGATTTAAATTATGAATTTACTGGTCCGTGAGGTCAAATGGTCTGGCAACCACTGATTTATACGGTAAAAATTAAGAATCTGTTGGCTTATAGAGGGTTGAACCTCCAAGCCTTCCTCCCCTTGTATACCCCGTTGGTGCGAATTAAATGCGGAAAGCAGAGTACATGCAGTTTTCTGTTCAAACAAATCTTTCCAACAATACCACCTAACAATTTAACACAGCTTGTTTCTACAAATGCTTATTGGAACCCTCATAAACAGTATGGCAACTCACTGTGAGGCTTGCATAGCAGTTCACAGTGATCATACTACATATTAGACAGACTTTTCCCAAGGTAAATGTTTTATCTCTGATTCAGGATTCCACACCTTTTGATATATATGAGAATATTCTCTATATTCTTTCTGACATTATAATATGTCTCTGTGCCGAATTTCATGGCCACACAGTAAATAACATCAGTTTTTACAGATTTTATGTTTGTAACCTTAAATTTTTGTGGATATAAGTGTATAAAGAGAATCTAACGAAACTAACTGTATGTATTTGAAATACTTGCATTAAAGAAATACATGACACGCATGTATTCAATCATGAATTTTTATGGACAGTAATATAGCTTTAACTTTTTTTTTAAAGATGAAACATTGTCAAACAATACATCTGATAAGTTTTTGAGAAATATGATTAACTAAACGTATATGGCACAACAGGTAGCGCACACAAAAATTTTTCAAGGGGGGGCAGGGTCAAAGTTCACCATTTTGGTATCATGCTCCAATACGCCGCACAAGATATTTTGATTTCGTCGATTTTCAGGAACAAAATAGTGCAAAATTAATTACTGAATAAATAATTAGCATTAATTAATCAAATTAGTTATTATGAACAATTATATCTTTAAATTTTACTTAATGTATACATAGGATTATAACTAACCGAAAAGAAAATCAAGGGTTATGGGGGGAGGTGTCCGGACCCCTAAGACACCCCCTTGTGTGTGCCACTGTGGCACAATGCTTTCAGAAAGTCATAACTAAATCAATGCTTAAAATAATGCATAAACTATGGATATTATTCGAATATTTTCAGTTGTCCTACAACAAAAATTGAGTAATGTACGTCTGACTAAAAGAAATGCATTAAATTAATAGCAAATTTAATTCAAAAAAGTAAACTCATTAAAATAATTTAGTATTCACATAGCAAAATGACAGGCAAATTAAAATTTATTCCTCATTTTTAGTAATAAACAACAAAATTTTGTCGTATACTTTCCTGCATCTGACAGGTTTTTTTTTTTGAAAATAAATAAATGATATATTTTTTTTTCTTTACAGAAAAAAATGGATAGCTATAAATTACATAACAAGCTATGCATTTTTTCCTTTTGAAAGTTGCTTGGATTAAATGTAAGCCAAAAATTGACGGCTAAATTTCCAGTAAACACTAAAAAAAGAAAGAATTTCAAAGGGTGCAAAAGAAGAAATTCACTAACTGATATATGCAATTCTAAGAAATTTTCATTCTTATTCAGTATTTCGAAGCTTCAGTAAATATTTTTTCTGATTGAAGCTAATATATGTAGATAAAAGAAAATGAAAATAAAATTTAAAAAAATATTTGAGAAAATATATTGATTTGTTCATAACTCAACATTTTTCTTCGGAAACGAGCATAAGATTCAAAACAATTAATTCAGTGCAATTAAAAATACTGAGCATTTTGTACAAACAAAGGGGAATTCACGTAGCTCACAATATAAGATTTCCTTCATTTTGTGTGAAATGAAACAAAAAAAGTTTTACACATTATGAGAGCGTAAATAAAAAATTAACAGAGCAAATTGAAGCAAAAAAAAGCAACACTTAAGTTTTTTTATAAAATATTTAAAGACAGCATTCAATTCGTCAATTATTAATAAAAGTAACGTGATTAAAAAAGAGACTCAAAATGAGTTATGGAATTACGATCTAACATTATGGATGTATTAAACACATGTTATGTCGTCAAATTTAAGAAAGCTTGTATAAATTAAAAATTATAAATAAGACGAATTTCTATTTCTAATGACCATAAATTTTCTATTTCTTTTCCCCTTACAAATTCGCGTATGACGTTCAACACACAGTTAATATCATTTCAGTTAAGAAAACCAAACCTTGAAATTCCAATCATAATTTATTTCCTGTTATGGTTAAAACCCAAATTAATTTCATGCTATCCAGCATTTGAAGCCTAAAGCAAAATATGCTAAATTAGAAAGAATTGGAATAACTATACAACCCATTCGCAAATTATACTTATAGCTATATAATTAAGATCGCTTTAAGGGGAAAAAATGAAGAAAATTAAAACAATTTCTATTTTATAACACATTTTATAATGATTTATTTTTTAAAATTAAGTATTGTCTGGAGTGTGGAATAAGGTGTCTTGAGATTTGTTGTAAGGTATCTTGGCAATGTTTGTATGGACTTTGATAATCCAAATAAAATAAATGCAGACTTATCCGGATAAGGTCACATGTCCTCTGTATTTTATCCTTGTTCATCATTTAAAATTGACATATGTTTTTGAAAAGGCAGACAATTTTTTTATTACCTTACACCCTTAAATGTCACATGCACCAGAAGAATTTTTTTACCAATATTTATAAGCTTATTTCTTCCTTTAAAAGTCTACAGATATGCATATTAATCGTGAATTCGTGAAATCTGCTTATAATTGGTAATTTAATAGAATGTGTACATAAACAACATTTAAGAAAGTTTCAATATTTTACTCACAATATATTTAATTAAAAATAAAAGGATAATTAATCGTAATATATATAAAGTCGCTTAATTAAATTCCAGAAAGTAAAATGAAACTACTGTACATTACAAGGTAAATACCGCCAAGCGTAGGAGGAACAAATCAACGGTGCTACGGCTTTTTTCAGTTATCTCCCAGCAAACAGAGATTCCTCAAATTTCTGTATCTTGTAAAAGCCGTAAAAAGTGAAAATATGTCAACAATTTCTGGAAATAAGTGAAAATTATCCTCAATGTTATCAAAAGTGACAAAACCTTGATATTTGAGTACAAACCCGAATCGAAGAGGCAAAATGTTAGGTGGCACACTCATCGTCCCCTAGCTCCTACTAGTCACGAATGAGCAAATCAAGATCAAATACATACTCATTGTGTTGTTCGAACATACTCTGGTGGATCGTTTACAATAAGTTTGTACCTCTCGAGGCAAAATAAACTCTGTATTTTACATGAAAGTTCTCAAAAATGTGAAAAGAAGGATCAAGCGTGCCAGGTAAAACATCAACAGGATTGGAAAATTAACCATCACGATGATTCAGATCCGCGTCACCAATTTACCTGGACGAAAAAAAAATATCATAGTATAGCTGCCTGACTTTCTCTCAAGTCCTTTCAAACTTTTTTGTTTCTCACTAAAACATCCTCTGAAAAATCATTATTTAAAAATAATTAACGCCGAGTAAGTTGTTTGTACAATGGCTTTAAAAGAAAACATCGAAATTGCGCTTGAATCGCTTGGAAGACTTAAGTTTTTTTATCGATTTTATCAATAACATTTTTTAAATTTACTTTTGGTGACATTAATATTTGAACAAATCTTACATTTTTTTTAAATTTCATTACCAATTTGCTTTATACTAAATCAGTGTGAAACCTTTAAGTTCAATGTGCATTAACGATTTTATAAAATTATTGGTATTATTATTTTTAAAGAACTGAAATGTGGTTATTTATTTCACACAGACTAAAATGTCAAGGCAAAAAGAATTTTTTATAAAAAATAGTTTTTGTATCTACTTAAAATATGATAGAATAATTCACGTAATAAATTTATTGTTAATATGTATAGATAGTTTTAATTTATTTAGAACTTTTTATTACAAAAAAACTAATAACAATTGGCATATTAACATTTTTTTAAATTTTTATTCTTAGATAAATCGAAATAAATAAAATTGAAGGAAAATTAAATAGTTAAACATCAAAATGCAATGACAAATCGTATTAAATCCTCTTATTCTTTTCGTATTTATTAGATAATTTTTTTAAACTTTAGCGTTAAAACAAGTTTAAACTGTAAAGTTCTTTAACTAAAATAATAAGTTATTTTAATTCTTGCAAACAGTTGCAGAGAGATCAAGCACACAACATTAATTTAATATATTTTTTATACTAACAATATTCATACATAAAGCACAACACTGAAGTATTATTTTTTTTTCCTTTTGACGAAACCTTAATTCAATTGGTTAATTGAATTACTGATGGTATTAGAATGTCAACCCCAAAGGGGAACTGACGCAAAATTATTTTATTTCAAAGAAGAAAAGGAAAAGAAAAATATTCAACTATAATACAAAAATACATTGCTTTCCAATATATTGAAAAGCCTTTGTTTATTAACATGAATAAATGCTTTCTAAATTTAACTGTGAAAACATGCAAGAATAAATCATTTTCAATTACACAATAAATATACTTAATCCTTAATGAATAAATTTAAAGTAAAAAGGGCATTATTTTAGAAATAAATATTTAGTCTACAAAACAATGCTTTCAAATTAACATTCGACAATAAAGAAGGTGAATCGTAAATAAAATTTTGTAGGACTAATATTTAGCTATGAAACAGATTCCAATTGTGTGATTAAATAAATTCATTTGAAAAATTTTGACACATCAAATTAACTACCTTCCTATCATGCCTTCATTTTCAGAACAAAAATAAGCATAGTCTAAAAAAGAAGAACACTATTTGCTTGATTATATAATCATAAATTCAGATTAAAGCAAGTACTCTGATGCAATTCTCCTTTCAGTAACCTTTTGGTCTATACTTTACGACATAGTTTGCTTTCGGAGCTTCACCTTGTATTGGAAGGAATTGTGAAACGTGCAAATAAGCTGAGTAAGTTATAGTTAGGCTTAGGAAAATTAACTGAAGAATACTACGAGACATCAATGGATATTAGTAAAGTGGCAAACGAAGGCAAGAACAGGATTGTCAATAGAAATTCAGTAGAACGTTCTAAGTATACTCGAAGATATTACTGCATAATGCATGGGATGAATGGATGATTCATTTAAATATTAGTAATATTATTATAATATATACTTTGTCACATAGTGTTTGGTTAATGAAACCAAACCACGCGTGTAATTACTTATGGTATTTCTCTCTCATTTAATCCGGAAAAAACACGGTAATACTACTGTACCATCCGTAATTAATTATGATCTCCCACGATGCATCTTCCTCATTCACCAAATACATTTGTCTTCGATGTATATTCTTATCATTATTTGCTGTATTACACAATATCAACTATTCGGATTCATAACAACCATTTTCAATAAACACTTTACAACATTTAAAGAAATGTTTAGGAAGACATAAAGAAGAAAGTTGTGTATTCCCTGTATTATACTAGTACAGGGAAGACTTACCTACGGCACGTGTGCCACATTGTGGCACGATGGAGTTACAGTAGTGGCACGCGAAGACTTAATGAAAAATTAAAAAACAAATTTGAAAGATAATAAAAATACCCATTTTTATGCAACTTTATGGTAGTGGGATTGTTTCAGACAAAAAAAAACTTTAAAATTTGGATCAAAATATGTTTGAAAATAAATGTTTTGTTCTATAAAAATAAAAATACACTCATGGGTAAAAAAATTAGCGCACCAAGAAGGAGTCGTCAAAATGAAACGAAATTTTACATAACGTAATGGCTACTTTGAAATAAGCCAATTCAAATAAAAAGGATAATTTATTTCAGAGAAAAAGGCAAAAGAACAGAGGATTTAATACCCCTTCTAGCGCGAATGAACGATACGATAAAATCAGGCATTGAGACATACAAGTTCTGTATGATGTCTTGAGATATTTCGTTCCATATTTGCTGTAACCTTGCCTCTAGTTCGTTCAAACTCGTGGGATGCCATACTCACCGTCCCAAGTGTTCCCAGATATGCTCCATTGGAGACAAATGTGGGGATCAAGCAGGCAGAGGAAGAGGAGACAGCCTTGTGATATCCTTGCCGTGTGAGGCCGAGCATTGTCTTGTTGAAAAATGGCTCCAGGGAGCCGTTGTATGAGTGGCAATAGATGTGGTTGGAAGATGTCATGGACTTACCGCTGGGCTGTCATGGTGGCCGGATCAATACTAGGGGTGACCGTGTATTGTAGACAATGACACTCCATACCATCACACCAGCTGTGGGAGAGATGTATCGCTGTAAAACAAAGGCAGGATTTAGGCGTTCACCACTGGGTCTCCACACACGAACACGGTTGTCATCACTGCTGAGATTGAATCTGGATTCGTCACTAAAGACGATCTGGTTCCTTTCCGCAGCAGTCCAGTTTCCTCGTGCGTGGCACTACTCCAAACGGAGGCATCGATGGGTGGGCGTCAAGGACAGCAAAAGTAATGTGCGCCGCGATCCCAAATGTCCTTCAGCGAGGCGCCTTCGTATGGATCGAGAAGGCACAGGGGCCCCTAGTAAAGGCGCTACCTGTGCCTGGATGGCGGCCGAAGAAGCAGTTGGCTGTACGCGTGCATTTATCTTACGAAGTGGTGGTTTTCTCAATGACTGGTCTGTTGAGGGCGTCTTGAACCTGGTTTTTCGTAAATGAAATCTCTTGGATCCACTGGTCCCAACACCTTTCCACACAACACAATCAGAGCTGCCTAATTGACGAGCTACTGGCTTAGCTGACCACCATGCTTCCATCATGCTGATGATTCTTTCCCTCTCGAAAACGGCGTAATGGCATGTTCTACCTCAGTTCTTCCTTTGTAAACGATTCAGCACACTCAAACAAGCTTTGGTTACCTGTTTTATACTCCACTGAGAACGACGTTAAACGCCCTGTACCGGTTATACGTAATGCACAATCACGCTGCATTTCTAATCGTTTGTATACCTCCCAACATGTACCTTCATGCCAAGTTTCGTTACGCATCCCGCAATTATTTCTTGGTGCGCTAATTTTTTTGTTCATGAGTGTATAAATATCAATCAAAAGTAGCTAATGTGCACTTATAATAATCGAATTTTTTTCACATCTTTCAGAGCTAATCCTATAATATAGATGATTTCGTAATAGAAAGCACTAATTCAAAAGCCACATTAAGTAAATACCGAGCGTATAACAATTATTTTGAATTAAATGATTCAGTCTGCTCATTTTTATTTTATACCTAATTTATTGAACTTGCAAAAAGTTTACTAAGAATAAAACCCAAGTTTGTATATAAATTATTTTATATATATATATATATATATATTTTTATATATATATATATATATATATATATTATTTTTATTTTATATTTATTGAATTACGTTAAAAAATGTGCTATTTGCGTAAAATCCCATAACAGCTTATAAGTAACATTTTTTTTTTTCACATTTTATGTTTGTTTGTTGGAAAATTTTGAAGTGGCACGCATAATAATTTTTTTTTCAAATAGAGGGAATCTTTCCAAAGAGGTTGGAATCCCTGTACTATTAGCATCATTATGGAATATAAATAAACATATTGTTTTCTAATTCATTTCAATGTCTCATTCAACTAAGAACTTAAAGAACGGTTAAGCCAGATATATTAGATGCCTTTCTAATTATCATAGATGTACCTCTAGACTATAAAGGGTCTTGCATGTCGAGATTTAACGAAAAACTATAATATTATGACCATTTTTTTTTAATATGAAGTAGGTGTAACTTTCACCCTAAAAATTGCCCAAGTCCAAGGAATCATTGACTCGAAAATTTTTTGACAGGTAGTCTGACAGGTCCGGCAATTCCCTAACTTTATGCTGTTATACACTACGTAAGGAAAGACAGTGTGAACGTTTTATATATGTTGCAGGAAAATGATGAAATTAGGAATCTCATCAAATCCCTAAGGGTGATGATCATTTGACGGTAGATGTTAAAATAACGTCTCTTCAAGGTGATTTCCTTGATAAGAGTAAGGGATTTGAACGAATCACTGAGCTATTTCAGTGAAATGATGAAATAATATCGTCAAAATTTTAAAAGTGTTTATTTAACAAATATGGTGCATTATTAATCGTAGAAGTAAGTAATACAACACTAGTCAATGAAAAACAAATTATTTATTCGAAACTAATTAACAAATAATTAGAAAATTAGGCGGGTATTTTTTGACGAATAATAACTTTCCTCGCAGTTGCTTATGCACTAAAATATCAATCCCTATGTTAATCCTATGGTGCCATTTTTTTTAAAGATATGGGATCGATATTTAGAGGATCTATAGTACTATCTGTATGGTTAGGAAGTACAAGGACTCGCCCCCCAGGTGTCTCCTTGCCCCTGTATAGCATTTTGCCAATGCAAATACTGACTAGTTTATTTCATCATTTCACTGAAACAGTTAAGGGATTTGATAAAATCGCTTAATTTCATCAGGAAAAAGATCTTGAAGAGATGTTATTTTAACATCTCTCGTCAATTGATAATCTCCCTTAGGGATTTGATGAAATTCCTAATTTTGCCATTTTCCTGTGACACATACACCAGCATCAGCCGAGGAAGTGCTGTGGTTTTGATCTCTAGGCGATCTCATTGCTCTGGGCAAGAGATGGTGATATCGTAATGACTCTTCTGTGTATATTAAATACTATACATCAGCATCTGTATGTTGTACTGTAGAGTTTCTTAAACTGTGGGCGAACACCTTAGAGGGGCGTGATAACTATACGTGGGGGTGAGATCACATTAAAAAGTCATAAATAAAAGATTTTAAAAATTATAAATTTACTGAAAGTAAACAAACAAAAAGCATTCTGACATAATAAAAAATGAAATACACATTTACACACTGATATAATATACTCACACATGATTCTGTACATCACAATATATTTTATAATTATTTAAACAATATTTTAAAAACAGGTTTTATAATTTCCAGAAACACCATGGGCTTGTCATATATAAAGTTATATACAAAAATTAACACTTATCTCGTAAACTGTGTCCTTAACTGCCGATTAAAAATTTCATGATGCACTCACCTATTTTCCATGTAGGCGCCCATATTTGATGAATTGGGGGGAGAGGGAGTGGAAGAAAATGACAAAAAAAAATCCTATAAAATAAATAAATCCTTCGAAAACACTATCAAGGTCCTGTTATTGCATTCCAAAGCCTTCGGAATCATTTTATGGGTTGCAGTGCAGAAAAGATCGTACTTCTGAAAGACGCATATATATGTCGGGGATAATTAAAACTTTGGCTGAGCGAGACATTTATTATGCCAGCGGGAGTATATTATTACTCAACTCAGTACATTGTTATTATAGGGAGGAGGGCGATGAAAGTTACGATTTAATATTGGATCACAAATATTGAAAGTTTGAGGAATAACTGTTGTATTGTATGTTGATATTAAGACTATCTTCTTTTTTTG
>BMAV01016953.1:0-24379 GCA_019973955.1 Trichonephila inaurata madagascariensis | reverse complement strand
ATATATATATATATATATATATTATATATGCAGGGCGTTCCACAGATAACGATCCATTTCCATGAAAAAAATAATGTATTGATTTATTTCACATGTGTCTAAAGAAATGTTCTCCTTAGATGATAGAATAATCCTCCGTTTATAGAAACTGCAACGTAGTAAAACATATTAAAAGGTGCGTCAGCTGTACAAGCAAAAAAAAAATAGGTACCAATACGGGCCAGTATCAGGCTACATATCAGGCTAACAAATTCAGACAAACCAGTAATGTGCCGGATGAAAAACGTCTTGAACGACCATCAACTTCTGACACTAACTGCAAGAAAAGTGTAAGGAGTTTAGTGGCTTCTTTTCGTAGGCTGAGCCATGAGTTGAAAATTCCTCAAAGCACTGTTTGAGGTTCGTTTGACTCAGAAGAAAAAAAAGCGTATTATGTGCAGGTATTGAACCACATGGAAGAGGAAGATTACTTATCACGTATGGCAATATGTTGTGACTTTTTGGAAGCCGTGGAAAATGCTCACATGTGTTAGACTCCATCTTGGGTACAGACGAGGTCAAATTTCCCACATGTGGCTTAGTGAACCATCAAAAATGCAGGACATGGGTCATCACCAATTCTTAAGAGATGCAATAACGGTAAAGACACATCCTAAACATTAACGTGTGGTTAGGGAAGATCAAGACTAAGATTTATGGTCCTTTCGTGTTTGAGGAGGAAACGGTAAATGGTACAATTTATCTTTATACGCTTGATTTTTTCAGCCACAATTTGAATCTGATGGAATTTTGAATACTGTTGTGTTTTATTAGGACGGAGCTTCTCTCCACTTTGATGTCATTATTCGCAATGACATTAACCACTCCTTCCCGGGAAGAGGGTCACAGAGCACATGTGCACCGAGACCTTCCGATCTAACACCACTTGGGCTCATCGCTTGGGGTCACAAAAATTCCCTTGTGTACAGGACTAAAGTCACAAGTTTGCATCAGCTACATGCAAGGATTGTGTAAGTAGTTAGCAGCATCACAGATGATTAACTATTGGAAGCGTCACTTCCCATAGTGGAACGTTGGTCTTCTTGTATTGACATGCATGGTGGACAAGTTGAAATATGTATACATGTTCCTTGTATATATGTTCCTGTTCTACGCAAGTGTTCATTTCCTTTACCAAAAATTCTGATCATAAAACTGAATCGTTATTTCATGTAATGCATTTTATAAAATAAAAAATTAAATTCGTATCAATTATTGAAATATACTGGAATATTTCTTGAATCTACATTTCCATGATCAATGGAAAACCACAGAAAAGACATAAAATTCCGTTATTTAAATTATTTTTATTAATAACATAAGTGTGTACTCTTAACTTATAATTTCCTTGTTTTGTTTCTAAACAAAAGCTGTCGAAGCCTCATACTACAAATTATAACAGGACGTCGACCCTGTAAGGGAACTGAATAACTTATTAGATCGTTGAATGGAAACTATAGAAAATTTCTAACAGCCCCTTGTCCCCATTATTCAATTTGTGAATACATCTTATGAAAGAAAAATTAGAAAAATTATACGAGACAAAGGTATATATTTGATGAAATCGGCCACAAATGGTTCCTCTGTCGAATAGTGCATTATCTCATTCGAAAAGTAAATGGAACTTTTATCCATGGCAGACGCTAATTATTGCCTTTGTGCTTTGGAAAACTTTTTCTGAAATGTATTTCGGAGGAAACTGCCTAAAGGCTCTATCCATTAGACTCAATTAAGTTAATTAACATCACGTTTGTGTTCTCGTGAAGTGATACGTTAGTGGAAATAGAAAACTATTTTTACTTACCTTATAGTATGTTGTTTTTCCTTTAAGAAAAGATACAGTGCAGAAATTGATTTAGAATGCTATAAAGCAAAACTCAATATTCCGAATGGAAAAAGAAATTAGCCTTTAAATGTATTTGATTTGAAACTTTAATGATCATATGTTATGATTATAGGTTTTATCGCATTTATTTCAGTTTTGAATTTTACTTTAAAATGCAAATGGGCATAATGTTGAACTTAAGAGCTTTACTTATTGCGTGCAGAATAAATATGATTTAGAATAAGAAGCTAATTTACAATTAGATAATGACTGAGCTGAAGATATTTTGTCAGTAATAGAACTAAATGTTTTTTTTTTCATTCATTTGTTAAAATAGCAGTTGTGAAATTAGTTTTATAGAACCAATTTCAAAACACTTTAGTGCGTTTTAAAGAGAAAACTTTAGTAAAGATAAAATATATATTGTACAATTTCATTCTTCCTTTAATACAAAATTCATTTATACATTTGCAACATAATTGAATCATTTTTAATCTCTTATTGACCTTTATTGTTTTTATTATTATTATTATTTTTCTTACAGGAATGACTGCTGCAGCGATTTTTCATTCAAATTGTATTTTGTGTGCAAATGCTTGCACATCTTCATGTGTTCATAACCATTAAACATTCAAACATTAATGAAAAAGGAAATATGTAGGAATATAGCAAACCCATAGAGGACAAAGTAGGATAAACACAGTAATACAAGAATATTTAAGGTTAGGACTGAGATTGAAGAGATAAACTTAAATTATATTGTAAAATATTAATTTTATTTTCTAAAAATAAAAAAACTTTTTAAAACTATGATATTAAATGGGAATATACTTAATTAAGAAGTTTCGAAAAAAGCTGAAATTTAATTTCAAAAAACTATATCAAATAACAAGTCGTAAATAACCAAAAACCGAAAAATTAGTACACCATCTTAGCAGTAAGTATATTTTAAAGAATGAGGGTAACCAAAAGTATAAAATTGTTAAAAAATTTTTTTATATAACCCATTGCAATTTTTTCATAGTTATATACAATTTTTTAGTTTGTTTAAATATATTTTGAAAAGAATAAAAATTATCCAATTTTCTAATTTCGAAATATACCTAACAAGCTAACTGATGTTGCGTTATATTTTAAAGTATAAGAATGATTAGAAAATAAAATAAATACAAACAAAACTTATATAGAAAAAGCTTGTACCGTAAAAACATTAAACTTTTTACATATGTATGTATAAAAATTTAATTTGTGTCATGTTCCCTGAAGTATGCTATAAATATTTTAACCTTATTTAATCAGTTACTTTTTATACTCATAAAATATGTTTTAACTTTGTAAATAACTACGAATACGATTTCTATAAATATTCGTGATCTAGAAAAATTTTTTAAGAAGTCTTTTATTGAAAAAAAAGTATAGTTTCAGTATTGCATAATTCGGATTTATCAAAATAATTATTGTTCTAAAATGGTTTATTAAACTTAATGTTATAAAGCTATTTTCAAATAATGACCTAATTTCCAGGATAATATTTTTTATTTAAACTATAAGAAACTTTCTCTATAAATTTTTAATACGATCTAGTTAATGTATTTGTAGAAAAAAACTTAATAATTAGTTTTACAATTCAGTTTCATAAATTCACTTAAAATATTTAACTTCTGCCCAGAGGCTTCTAAGTGCAAACTCAATTCAACTACTGGTTTTGTAAGAAACTTAGTTCCGTCTCTGTCTATCTTTTGTTGAACAGTTCTAACATTATTAGAAGTATTTAGTCAAAATTCTGTGCTTTTATCCATTATAATCATTAAAGCATTTTATTTTATAATTTTTAAGTTTTCTGTATCAATATTTCAGTGATGCTTATCAATACATTCATAGTATTCCATACTTATAAATTCTGTATATTTTAGGAGAGAATAAATTATTATTGTAAACTTGTAATTTTTATATTTTTTTAGAATCGTTGTTTTTTTCCTTCTTAAAATACAAATTATTAAAACTGAATTGAAAAGTATTATTTAATAAAAATATTGGAAAAAATAGTATCAGTAAATGATTTAATCATAAAAAGAAAAGTAAGAAATTCAGTTTTGAATAAATTAATTTGATTTGTTTTTATGTTAAATTTATCATTCAAGAACTGGTTGATAACTTTAAATATCTGCACAGCTTCAATAACGTTAAAATATTATTTCCTTAAAGTACCTTGACTGCCAGCTATATTTTTTTTTTATCTAAGATCAAACATGAAATGTTTAATATGACAATTGCATTCAAGAAATTTTCGAAATTATTTACACTAAACGCGATTTTATCTATTATAAGAACTTTCTTTTTACTCTCATCATGGATCTTTTAGCCAAAGCAAATACATTATTTCTTTCTTTCAGAAATCTATGCTTCACGAACGAGGCTACATTGCATTCCGTAAGAAGTTGATATAGTACGATGTTGTTCAAACTTTATGATTAGTTGACACACTTAATGAGAATCCACTGGCTACGGCAGAATGTAATTAACAGTTGATTGACAAAAACAGATGTTCGGACACAAACGCTTGAGAGAAATACAAGGCGATGTATTCTTTCGGTTATGACTCTCAGACAAAAAGACGTTTACCTTATAACCGTATTATGATTTAAAATTGAAATATATGTTTATACACTTATTAATAATTGCTGTTCTGTTATAGTATGAAAAAATTTTCACATGCAAGTCGTCATAAAAACAAATAAATTGCTAAGTTACTAATGACTATGATTTACTACGATTGCTGGAAAACACCTCTCCCACCAAGCTATCACCGAACGTAAAGGGTAATAAATTATTCTTGGAACCCCTAAAAATCATAGAGTGTTACGAAACAAAATTATTTGTGTGAATGGGAAGTTGTAATATTTTTTTTACATGGGCATGGTGCATGTTACCCAATGCGAGTACCACCCAATGCAATATTATAAATTTCAAAATATATCTACATTTAAGATCACAAAAAAATTAACAAGTAATATTAGAAAAAAATTTATGTCATCGTTTAAATATTTTGAAATTAAAGTCAGAATTTCAATTCGATAAAGACTGCCAAGTAAAAAAGTAATATAATTATATGTAGGTAACACATATGTGAGTGTTCCTTAAGGTATCCGACTACGTTAGAAACCGTGATTTAAAAAAAACCCCGCATAAATGGATAATTTTCATAATATTTAGTGTCACTTAGATTAGAATACATGTATAAGATTGTTTTAATTATATTTTGACAAAAATTTTTATTTAAATACAATATTTTGGCAAAAAATTAACTTAGAACAATCTTTTTTCAAAATGTCCTCTTTTTTATAAAAAAAGTTTCTAAAATAATAATATTTCACTTATATAAAGTAAAGACTTATCCAGAAAGTCTGAACTAGGATTTTTGAAAATTCACATTATTTTCAGAGTTACCATCAATTGAAATAATTATTGGCATTTTTTCCTTAAAATTGCTCTCCTCTGTTGTCGTAAAATATGGATACGCCCACTTCTAAGTTATATATTTCAAAAATTCTAGTTGAGCCTCTTTAGGGAGGTCTGAGCTATTTACAGGCAAAATGTTATTATAATAGAAGCATTTTTCACAAAAGGAGAATATTTTGAAAACTAGGTCATTCTATGTTCATTTGTTGTTAAAATATTGTACTTAAATAATTTTTTATTGTAATATTATTCTTAAAACAATTTTATATACATTTTCTAATCTAAGTGACACTAAATATCATAAATATTATCCATTTATACGCTTTTGCAAAATCACGGTACCGAACGTAGTCGGATACGTTAATACCAATACATGATTAGAGTTTGTGTTTAGAATCTGAACCATTATATTGTACCATACGCTAATAAATAATACTCGTCGTGCGGCTTAAGGTACCCGACTACGTTCGGAACCATGATTTTGCAAAAGCGTATAAATGGATAATATTTATGATATTTAATGTCACTTAGATTAGAAAATGTATATAAAATTGTTTTAAGAATAGTATTACAATAAAAAATTATTAAGGTAGAATATTTTGACAAAAAATGAGCATGGAATGAACAATTTTCAAAATATTCTCCTTTTGTGAAAAATGCTTCTATTTTAATAATATTTTGTCTGTATATGTAACTTAGACGTGGGTTTATCCATATTTTACGACAACAGAGGGGAGCAATTTTAAGAAAAAAACTCCGATAATTATTTCAATGGGTTGTAACTCTGAAAATAATGTGAATATTTCAAAACTCATAGTTAAGGCTCTGTACAGAGTTTTGCGCTATATGCAGGCAATATATTATTATAATAGAATCATTTTTCACAAAAAGAGAACATTTTGAAAAAAAAGTTATTCTAAGTTAAATTCTTGCCGAAATATTGTATTTAAACATTTTTTTTTTGTCAAAAGCTCATTAAAGCAATTTTATACATGTATTCTAATCTAAGTGATACTAAATATGATGAAAATTATCCATTTATGCTCTTTTTAAAATCATTGTTCCTTACGTAGTCGGATACCTTAAAGTGAAAAAAACTGAAAAACTTAATTGAAAATGTGATGTTTTGGCAAACAATAGCAAAACATAAGACATTACAAAAAAGGTGAAAAAAATATATCTAGATGACAGATTGTGTCATGAGAAATGTGCTGATGAAAATGTATCTTTCTTTCTCTGTCGATTTCATTGCGACTGACATAGGAATATACACAAGGGGGAACGTCATCCCTAATTGCATTTGCCTGTAGTTACACATTGTGAGACATCCTAGAAGAACTGCATCACGCAAGATTTCCTTATTTCCGTAAATAAATAACTTCATCGCAGTAGTGCATTTATAGTAGCTCTGCATCCATAGCGAACCGGAAAATAATTTCTTTTAGATATGTGAGTCACGCGTATTTCACTCTTTTAATACTATGGGCATGTCAGTGATTTGGTTGCAGCCTAATGAATATTTTTATACACAGGAATAAACAATAAATTCAATTAATAATTTTGTAGATTTTCTGGGTAATTTTTACATATTTTGAAGTAATATAATATGAAAATTTAGAAGGTTTACAGCATGTTTACAACCATGATATTATACGAAAGTTATATTACGTAATTAAAAAATATTATGTATTTAAAAATAATATTATAAACTTAACATTATGTATTTAATTAAATATTTTCTATTTAAAAGACATATGAAAAGTTTGAAATAAATAAATTTATTCTTTCTCTGGTTCTGAGAGCTCATTGAACATCGTTAAAATCTTAAAACGGTTTCCAGTAAAAGCCTTAAAAACATAGAAGTTTTTTAAAATTTCTATGTTAAATATCATCCATTTCATTATGTACATTTAAAATTAAACATCTGATACTATAATGAAAAATCGCGCAGTGATATAGAAGTATCAAATGTTGAGGATAATAGGAATTGCTTAAGATATTGCTTTGAAATTCAATTACTTTTCCTATTGGAGTTTCAAATTTATTAATTCATATACGAATGCATATAAAGTCGTCAATTGCAAGCTAAATCTGAAAAGATATTCTTAAAAATATATCCAAATCAATCAACTTGTAATATGATATATTGTATATTGTTGTTATTTTTCAATATCCTTTATAAAAGCATAGCTTATTAAAATATTGTTGTTATATTTCTTTTGTGTTTAAACTTTAATTTCACCTTCTAAATTTTTCTGAAACTATTAAAAAACTTGTTCAAATTTCAGTTTTGATAATTGATTATACATTTCTCTTTAGTAGAGTATTTTGAATATATATATATATATATATATATATATATATGACCGGCAAAGTATGAAAAGCCTGCATTATATAGAATGCCTAGGAATTGTATATAATGCCAGACGTTTTTAAGAAAAGTATGAAATATGAGAATTCTTTCATACTTCGTCTAGGCATTCTATAGAATGACCAATGCTATTTAGGCAAAGTATGAAAAAGTTTATCATAAGGCTATTATATGAATGATGTACATTCCTAAATAAAATAAAGGTTAATCTGACAAAATAATGAGAGTGCCATTAAAGAATTATTCAAAGTACGTAAAGGAAAGTGAAAATTGTACCAAGCAAAATTTATGTCTTTCTTTTTTTTAAGGAAAACAAAATTTTTGAATAAATTAATAACTTAAAATTAATTTACTTATTGGAACATGGCAGGCTTGAAAGGCACTTTGAATTACATTTTTCATGGAAAAACAATTCTTATTTTGGTATTTTGTTTTACGCATACATTTGACGAATCCTTGGCCACTCCTATAGTACTGAGAAATTGCAACTGATAGAAGAAGAATGTCGTGGTCAGGAATATCTTTAATTCTAAGCAAGTTCTTAGGGTACAAAGTAAATTGCAATTTCGCATATACTTGTTTTAAAATTTCTTCATAAATTCTATAAATCCATAGAAACCATCCTTTTCCCACTCATTATGATCACCAATATATGTATATATATAGGGATCCAGAACAAAATCACAAATTTCACAACAATGGTTTTTCTAAAATAATTTTCTGCATTTTCTGGCAAGGTTCACAAAGGTGGACGTTCAATTCAATATCATCACGTGTAACGTTTTTTTATTTGGTTGAAAGTTCTTTCAGAATTCTATCAGGTCCCCCGTGTCCAATAGCTAAAGTAAATAAAGTAAATAAAATAACTCAGAATCTGTACGTAATACTTTATAGAAGTGCTTCCCATCCCCGCGGACTATTCAACGTTTGATAACTTTAGCGTGGTCAGCTGAGTGTGGGACGTTGGTTGTTTATATTTTAAATTGTTTTAGTTTAATAATTTAATTGTATTTAAACATACCTTCAAAATAAAATTCAGTTACTCCAAAAAAATGAATATAAAATGATTTTACATGAAATATAAAGTGACTTCTATGGAAAGTTACACAAACACTAGAGAAATACAACCCAGTAAATAATTTAATGCTCCTTGAGTGACCCGATATCATATGATCCACGGACCGGAGGTTGGAATCACTGCTGTATAGTACTGATGCCTTCTTTAACAGATTACATGAGTTTACTTTTATTTCCCACAAGCATCACATCATTGCTATTCAGCAACCAATGGTCCATGGGTAACTTTTTAGTAATCATTTTGGTTTTTTTGTGTGTGCATCAGTTATTGACTTCTAGTAAGTAATTTCAATTTTTAAAAAAAAAAATGCTTTTTTTTTTGCAGCATTAACTTGAATTTTGGGTAGCTCGTCGTCAAATAGTTTTTTCATGCCTAAAGACACCAGGGGTCGGCAACCTTTTAGCTGTGGCGTGTGAAAAAGCAATCTACCAATTATGATTCAGCGTGCCCCACAGTAGGGCGTTTTTGAAACAATTCGATTCCCACGATAATGCAAGTAGAGTTACAGAATACAATTCAATAATTTAGATTTATAGTTTTATTATACAGTAATTTTGCATCAATTAAAAATATTTTTTAACGTAAAATAAACAGAATAAATGTAACTATTATTTCAGCAAAAATAAAAAAAAAGCTTGAAATGGTACATATATTATGTATTTTAAACATATCTATTAAAATAAGAAATAGACAACGTAAAATATAATTATTTCTCTTCATTACAGTTAAATAAAATTTTTAATGTGAACCTATTGCTGCATCGCTCTACTTTCATATCGCAAAATCTGGGATGTAACTGTCACTTTGACATGATTCTGATCATTCAGTTATTAAACAATTTCTTTATTTACTCGAAATATTTTTAGTATGAAGAAAGTTATTTTACTTAGATACGTAGATCCAAAAGCGAAAAGCAGAATAGGTGCAATATTCTCACTTCAAACAATTAAATATCTCCAGCGATGACATTCAATAATTTACAAAGAAGCTGTAAATTTACCTTAAATTACCTTCCAAATTTTTTCATAATTCCGTAACTGTCCATAATTCTGGAGATGTTTATCAAATTAGATACATTGCAAATTTCTCAAGTTCCGTTCATTCAAAAATTGACAAATTTGTTGAGTAATGCAGGGTGCCACTGAGAATTGCACCACGTGCCATACGTTGCCAACCCTAGATACAGATAGTTGACTTTTTCTCCAACACTACAGCTTGCTTCTCCATTTTCATGCAGCACAGGAAAAAACTAATTTTTTGTAGAAAAAGTTTAAGTAAAATTGAGCATTTTTACACTCCTGAACAAACCACAATGTGCAACGGACAAATTCTGTTCCTGAGGCATGCAATAAAAATCTTGTGCCTTGCCACGTAATATTCGAAACGAAATAGAGATGTATTTCATACTTTGCCGGTTTCTCATTAGGCATTCTATAGAATGCCTAGGCAATGTCTGAAATAAGAATCATTTCTTACATTGCCGGCTAGTTTTAGGCACTCTATACAATGCCTAGGCATTCTATAGAATACCGGATTTCTTACTTTGCCAGTGACATATATATATATATATATAATTTATTGAAAAGTTAATACAAGATGATTCTGTATAACGAAAAAAAAAAAACTATATTGTGCACAATAGACGGTAACTGTAACTTATAACAATAGCTAACCTTTTCGAACGTATGTAACAAAAGATTAATAATGGATAATCTAATCATTTAATTTTTAAATATATCAATTAAACAAGCAAAATATACCTTTTATGGGGATGTAATAAGATTTAATGTACTCAAATAATTCAGTGTGTGTTAAACAGAAATAAAGTAAAAATGATAAATAGTAGCTATCGTAAGAAGTAAAAATGATAAATAGTAGCTATCGTAAGAAGTAAAAATGATAAATACTATATAATTACTAATTTTAGAGTGTTTAAATAATTCTTCATGATAAACATGATATATGCTTGAGAAATCCCCGCGTTAAAAATTAAAATGATAATGTTCTAAAGGAATGTCAGTTACTAAGAGTAAAAAATAAGGCATTTATAAAAAATATATTTAAAAAAGTGGAAAAGATTGAATGTGTAAATTATGAAAAATTAAAGTACGAGTACGAGTAAATGTTGAGTACGAGACTGTGCTTAATTTTTTTTTGCATTCATGTAACATCACATAAATTTATATGGGAAATATTGGATTAAATGTCAAAGAATTCCAAAACGCTATTCAATAATCTTTATTATATTAATACAGGTAATAAATACATTTTCTTCCAGAAAAAATAAATTAACCCCACTTTTTGATAATAATTTCAACTCAAAATCAAAAAACTTTCATTTTTTACGAAGGTACTCTACTTACAATACACGAGTATATGCTTTAAAAATACTTTTAGCTTTCAAAATTTTAAAATGACTCATAATACATCCTTTTTTTGTGCATACATCATTTTATTAAAATACAAATCTAAAAATCAATAGTTAATATATGTCATATTTACATAGATTAAATTATTACGCAATTTTATATCAGTTTAGCTAATGACAACTATGACATGTGTTGCACATAAAAATCTTTTACGGGCTTAAAATATTTAAAATGGATTAACAATCATGCATCCTATAGTTAAGATGCAATGAATATTTTATGTGTAATTGCGAGAGCACACAAAACGATAACCTTGCAGCTTTACGGCCTAATAAATATTGACTGCTGTCTTGATTCCAGACATGAACGTAAAAAAGGCAACATATACTTGTGATATTCAAATGAATATATTCTCATCATGCAGTTTGATGAAGGTATTTGTTTTTACCTATAAACAGTCATTTCCCACATATTTAACATATTTTTAAAATTCAACATTAAAATTTTTCTATTATCTATAAGCGATTGGCTGTCCTGATATTTACCTGCACGAATTATGCTGCAGTATTGCTCTTTCCCCCTTCATACTTACTCCTTAAAATTAGCAATGATATTTACATCAGTGCCCTCTTTAATCCGGGCTAATATTTTTACTTCAGCTTTAAGCTTCAATGATAGTTTTGGTTAGAAATGAATTTCGGGTTTTCTGTTTCCCCTTTTTTGTCAATGATTGACACTAGCATGTGCAATTTGACATTGGCAAGCAAGCAGCATATTCTTCATCTGATGAGTCATAGGGATAAAAATGTATTTAATATTATACATATTATTTGCTTGATGAGATTTTTACAGGAATGGAAACAATTAATTATATTTTCTATTATAAACTATGGAGCAAAAAGCATTTATATGGTTTTTTTATTGCTCTTTGAGTATGCAAGATTTTTTACATCCCTCATAATAATTGGTGATCACTTAAAATTTCACTCTCAGAAAAATAAAGTTAAAAGCAATCAAAATGTTTATAAATTAAAAATAAATCAGTCTCATTTGTTAAATGAACCAAAACTTAGTATTAATGTAAAGTTTTAATACTAAGTTTACTTAAACTTATTTCAGATTGCCTTCATTGTTGGGTTCTTAAAAATACATAAGACAAGAGTTTCCTCCATCTATACTAACTCTATTAAGGTATCCGACTACGTTCGGAAACGTGATTTTGCAAAAGCGTATAAATGGATAATATTTATCATATTTAGTGTCACTTAGATTAGAGAAAATGCATATAAAATTGTTTTAAGAATATTATTATAATAAAAATTATTTAAGTACAATATTTTGACAAAAAGATGAACACAGAATGACCCATTTTCAAAATATTCTCCTTTTTTGAAAAGTGCTTCGATTATAATAATATTTTGCCTGTATATAGCTCAGACCTCAGTACAGAGGCTCAACTAGAATGTTTGAAATATATAACTTACAAGTGGGTTTATCCATGTTTTACGACAAAAGAAGGGAGAAATTTTAAGAAAAAAAAAAACGCCGATAATTATTTCAATTGGCTGTAACTCTTAAAATAATGTGCATTTTAAAAAAAATCATAGTTCAGACTCTCTGGAGGAGTCTGCTTTATATAAGCAAAATATTATTATTTTAGAAGCATTTTTTATAAATAGAGAACATTTTCAAGAAAATGTTATTCTAAGTTAATTTTTTGCCAAAATATGTATTTAAATAATTTTTTTTACCAAAATGTCCTTAACCCGCGATCACTCGCGCGGGGTGTCCTGTACACCCCAGCAACAAGAAAATCCTCATAGGATTCTAAAAAGAATGTGCAAAACTACGATTTTTTCTGTAGCTGCACATTTTAGGTCATTGAACCTTCAGGCCTGGCCTGATGCAATCCTTCTTTCTCGAATGATTGGAATGTAATGACCTTCAAAAGTTAATCTGGGTTGCTGAGAACTCCCGCGAGAAGTTGAGCATTTGTATACAGTTTGCTCTAAATGTTTGAAAAATGATTAAAATATTATTTTTCTACTCTCTACTATGATTATCTCATTAATTATAAAGTATATTTATTACTAGTATATACGTTTTATATACTGGTTTATGAAAAAAATAAAATTATGTGTTTTAAAATGAAAATTTTGTATGTTTAGTTTAAATTAATGTTAGACATTTGTATGCAATAAATTTAATAATTTTATTTGTATAATACAAAAAACATCTTGTACTTTATAAATATGTATCATAATGACTTAATTTTATTTTCATGATTAAATACACGTGTTAAAAGTTTGGGGTGTTGTCTACACCCCGCGAGTGACGACGGTAGCAAAAACAGCGACACTAAAGCGACTCTAAGCGACACTAAATATCATGAAAATTATCCATTTATGCGCTTTTTTAAAATTACGGTTCCCCTAACGTAGTTGGATACCTTAATCGGTGTGAGTGTTGATTTTTTCTCCTCAAGGACATGTTATTGCAACCAATAGTTCAGAAGAAATGAAGAAGAAAGAGTCCTTCAGGATTATATATATATATAGCTTACATTGCAACCTAAAAACAAATATAAGACCATCTAATCTTATATTCTTTGTATAATATTCTTGAAGTGATACATTGATCTTTTTTCTTAAATTATAACACATATGTGTTAGAGTTTATGGCAGTAAATATTTTAAATATGATTAAGTATATATAATTCAAACACTTTATTTCTCACTTTAAGAGAAAAAAGTTATAATAGATTGTTAAGTAAGAAATTATATGTACATAATGCTTTTCATTTTAAATAAAATCCATGTTAATTGTTTTAAAGATGTATTTAGGAAAGAAAAAAAAATAATTATATTTTTTAACGCGTTCCAAAGTGTTACATTATGAGTATGTCTTTCTCTATTAAACTAACTGAAACTCAGTAGGGCGCAACAGCCCATGAGGGTTAGGGCCCATCCCAGTATACGTGACCATTGGGCACTAAAGTGCATGAGCATATGTGCCGATCATGTGGTCAATCTGAAGCGAGACCACTAGTGTTTATGTCCCCAAGCAAGAGTGGTACTCATTTCTCTATTACAAACTACAAAAATGTTTCACAGAGAATATTAATTCATAATAAATCTATCATAGTAAAATACAAATATGTATCATTTACTTTTGTTGTCATAAACTTAATTTTAGCCACTTTGTTCTTCAAAATTTATTGACAAAATCAATTATTTAGTACAATTTACAGTTCTATAACTACATGCAAAAATTCGAAACCTGTATAGATTAACTCAAAATAATTTACTGACGTATTTAACCCCTTCCTTGCTTTTCCAAAGCTGAGTTCGATCAGACGAAACATACCAACCTGTTTCATCCCGAGTGTAGCTCAGGCACTGTGAAAATTTACACTGTGCAATCTCTCTCTCCCAAATTATTTCCCATGCGCTTTTTGAGCAATTGAAAAGTACCCCTAGGGGAAATTTTCTAAAAAAAAATGGGCTTTTTTCTACTAAGCACCCCTTTTTCCGCTTTAAAAAAAAACTCTTTGTTGACTACATTCCTCCAACAGAGAAGAAAACTAATCCAACGTGACACTATATTATTTGCTGCTTAAAGAGAGATTGTAAAAGTAAGAAGGTAAGGAGATAATACTAAATTCTACTTTACTACGATCGGTTATGTGCAATACCGTGTTTTCGAATTTACCATACATGTGATCACATTTTTATTAATAATTTCATAATCATTTAAGAAAATGCAAAATTTAGGGATAAAATTTGTAATTCAAGATAAAATCTAGGTATTATAAATTTTATATTTATAGTTAGTGTCAATTAAATCCAAATTATACTGATTTCTGACATAGAGAAAGTAAATTTTACAGGTAAATATAACTCCTTTATTTAAATTAATATTTTTTACACTACTTTCTAGGAAAATTTGTATGCAAATGGTGCCATTATGTTTAAAAGGTTATGTATATTTGAAAAAAAAAAGCACCAAAGATGAACATTTTTTTATTCATAATCCAGAAATAAAATGAGCCTGGAAGGTGTTAAGTAATATCTTGTCTAAGGTTTAATTCTTCAAAGCTGTGAATTGTATACAATTATAAATTTATTACAGTATTTTTTTACAGTACTAAGTTAAAATGTTGGGGGAAATGATTGATACATTTCCCCAATAAAAACATTCATGCTCCTTCCTGTATAATAAGTAAATTTTTAAAATTTATACTAGCTTTATAGCATACAAAACATACTTTTAAATATCATCACGTAGAAAACCTTAATTGACGCATGTCGTTTATCATGGTTTAAAGTACTTTTGAATACCAAGGATGATCTCAGTTTCTAAGAAAAGTATGCAATCTAAATAGGAAGCGGCACATAAGAAAATTTCTGAAAAGTAAAATCGGACATTTCGATTGTTTTGTATCCTAGAGCTATACATTAACAGAATGATTTTTATTCAGCACATTGCTAGAAATCTACGAACTTTTGTTTTCTGAATTTTTATTTTCTAAAAGTGTAGCTTCTTCCTTGTGTCTTGATTATTTTATACTAGTAAGAATGTCAGGAATTTTATTGGGAGGGGAAGGCAGTTGGATGTTGACTTTAGCCTTGTAGCTGTATAGATGAACTCTGGTTTCGGAAAGAAACAATCTCTAATGCTCTTCCTCTAGTACCGATTCAAAAATGTTTGATACATTGTCTCATCGTATTGAAAGATTTATTGCAGTACATGCAATATTAAAAATATATATATATATTTATTTATTTTTACTTCCTAAATTTAGCTATTTCTAATAATGCAAATCATTTTTATAGAATAAATACATTCAGTTTTTGACAATATTGTGATATATTTTTGTGATAAATATTTACAATTGGATATATCATATTCTAACAAAACGGAAACGTTACTATAGATCCTTTTTCAATATTACATTTGAAGAAAAAGAAAATATTAGTAAACAAAATATGGACAATATTTGTACCATAAAACAGTTCGAACTAATACTATATTAAAAAAGAATATTTCAGCAAATGTTAGGGGATATTGGAATGTAATATTTAGATAGGTTTTGGAGTAAAGGCATGCTCAAGCTCTTATCTTCGAAGAAACATTTTCAGTTTTATAAAGCGGATCTTTAATATATAAACAATGGAATTTAAGTCGAAAATGGCAAATTTGATGTAGTTTAACAAAATCTTATAATCCAATTTTGAGGTAACTATTTTCTTAATAAATGCATTATTGCATTAATTTATTGAAAACTTAATTTTATTTTCATGGTTCGGAAGCAAAAATAAACCCGTTTTTTAGCTAAAATTTAAAAGTGTTTTAACTATTTTAAAGAAATAAGAGCTTTTATTTTGAAATTCATAATTAATAATTTGCCATTTATTATTTGAAGTGTACTAAAGATTTTTTTTTATCTGGAGTTCCTGAGAAATCAGTAGAAAGAAAATAATTTGATTATTGTAATTTATAATCCAATACATTAAATGTATTTCAGGCAAGAGCTTTTTTTATTTGTGAGAAGTTTCTTATAAGAAAACTATCAAAGAAGATATTCCTTTGATACGTAGAATATAACCATAACAAAATATACTGAAAATAATTAAAGTATAAAGATGATTTTAATTTATGACTAAGATTTTTACTGTTAAATTTGTATATTAAATAACATAGAAACGATCCACAAAATTGTTTACAGTAATGAATTCTAGCTGTAATCATCGGAAGTTTTACACATCAATCACATGTGAAGGGAAATAAAGATATTTACTGATTTGATTTGGTTTTAATTTACACCCCATTCTTAAGCAACAACAGTTCATGCCAGAATCGTAATTTTTAACTGCGGTGCCTGAGCTTGAACCCACTTCTCCAGGTATCCATTCCTCTTCAGAAATATTTGCATAAATTATCTTGGAAAATAAAGAAGGATATAAAAATAACTATAATTAATTGTAATGAAGAAATTGCTATGTTTTTAAAAGAACATTCTGTGCAATTTCTCTTAATGTTTGTTGTCATTTTTTTTTTGTCTGAAAGTTTAATTCAAAGTAACTTAAAATAAGATTAAAGACAAATCAAATTAACATTCTCTAGGTTAGTAAGCTTATACAAAAGAGAGTTTCATGGGAAAAAATCGCTTGTTACTGAAGATATATTTTTATTATATTTTCTGCTCAGTTTATTTCTGCACATCCTTCTAAATTATTATTGAAGCATTAAGAATGAATTTCGTTCTTAATCTTTAATTTGTATTGCTATTCTCGTACTCATGTCAGGATTTTTTCATATAGATGCATCCTTTTGGTAAAATTGTATGAACAGACATATCACATATGTGGTAAAATTAAAAAGGTGCAATAGCTTCCAAAAGTTTTATTACAAAATTATGGCACAGGTGGGAGAAAAAAACTATAAATAGTACCAATATGATCATAATTTAAAAAATTAACAGTAATTAGCATAGCACAGGAATAGTGAACCAGTGGCACGTGTGATTGCATTTATGGCATACGACACAATATTTTGGGCATGCTAGCGATTAAAATGGTTAAATTGGTTTGAATTTTCTCTTATTTACAAAATAACAAATTTTATTACAAAGTATTACGAAAAATTGCAAGTGATCGTTTTCTGGGTGGCGTTATTGTCTCGTTCGTTATTGTCTTGCCTTAGTTACACCGTAGACTACAATTTATTATGACGCAAAATTTATCTACGTATAGCATAGTCAATTTCATTGACGCAGCTGTATTTTAAAGTTTATTTATGTTATATTTAAGATTTTCGACTGTAATTTAAAATGGCTAGTATAGCAAAAGAGCAAAAAGTGCAAGATAGTAAGAGCAACAGAGCATTTCAAATTTGGTGAATCTAGAAATATTACATTATTGTTTGTTTTATGTTCAGGAATAGCGGTATGCAGAGCATTGTTTATAAAACGGCATTTTGAAACAAATCACAAATCATCTTGTCACCCAATCTGCAACAACAGAAATCACACTAATGTTTACTTTAATTTGAATCACACGCATAACTAAAACATTTACAACTATGCAGTGCAAAAGGTCTTTTTCGTGTAAATAAAGAGTTCTGTGTTGTGTGTTAGCATTTAGTTCTATTATTTTCATAATAATCACAATAAAAAATTTTTTGACAGCACGTCCATACCTTATAAGAAATGGCACGTTGATCCATACGGATTCGCCACTCCTGGTATAGAGAAAGCTATCATTAAAACATTAAAAAATCACGCGAAGAAATAGCATACACTCTCATGTATTTAAATTTAAGGAACCGTTCGTATTTTGTGGAATTTCCCAAAAATTAAAAAAACGAAAGGCAAAATTAAGGCTTTCGAAGAAAAATGCAAAATGTTTGTTTCGGTTAGGTAAGCGTACACACATACATGTTGACTAGGCGTGTAGAGAAAAATGTTTTGTAAGCGGCCAATCATTTCTCAATATTACGCTATAAAGCATATTTTGGATACTATAGGGTTGTCAACTTTAGCTTGACTTCCCTCTTTCGGAACTACACAGGAACTGAAAAATGCATAGCTCGAGATGTTAAACCTAATATCAGAAGGAATTAATTATAAATGCACAATTTCCAGTAACAATATGTCATATGAAAGTTGTGTAACTACAAGGGAAGAGGACAATATTTGAAATTATTATTATTATTTATTTTAACCTAGTAGCATCTATCCTATACTTTATTTCACCAATACGCTCAACTCAGGGTGATAATGTTGTACAATGTTGTACCATAAGGGTGCTGTATAGTATTTAAGTAACAATATATAACGCTATGCATAAGTAATTAATTTCATTAAAATCTATGTAGTTATTTTGAACATAGCCAAATAAAAACAAAACTTTTAATTTTGAGCAAAAGCTTACAAATCCATTTTACAAAAAATATATGAAAAGTCTTCTTATAAGCTAAGCATGTGGGATACAAAATTTTGGAATTTAATATTATATATATCTACTATATAATACAGTGTTTCTCAAACTTTCAATATTGGCGACCTAATATACAATCATAATTTTCTTCGCGCTCCCCCCACTCCATACAATAACAATGTATTGAATTCAATAATATACTATACTTTGACGCTAAAACTACAATACCACTTTAACTTCTAAAGAGTCATCGGCGTATATAAACGTCTCACTCAGCCAATGCTTTAAATGCCCCGGACGTATATATACGTCTTTCCGAAGTACGATCTTTTCTGGGCATTTCTATCCGTAAAATTATTCCTGACTTTGGAATGCTATGAAAGGACCTTGACAGTGTTTGCCACGGATTTACTTATTTCAGAAGATTTACTTATATATTATTCTTTTTCCCCCAATACACGACATACGCTCGCTTACGTGTTAAAAGTTGGCATTGGGGAGCGAATCATGTAATTTTTAATCGGCATTAAAGGGATTAATTATCAAGATGAGTGTTAATTTTTACATATAATTTTTTATACGACAAGCTGGTAATCATTAAACTTATTCTTAACTTAGTATTGTTAAATTAATTATAAATATATTGCGTAGTACTGATATATTTATAAGTGTACTATGTCAGTGTAAATGTCGACTTTATTTTTTATTATGTCAGAATGTATTTTGTTTGTTTTCTTTCAATAAATTAATACTTTTTTAAAATAATCTTTTGTTTTCGACTTTTCAATATGCTCGTCCCCCCTTGTAGGAGTACCACGCCCACCTAGGGGGGCGCCCCACAGTTTGAGAAACACTGATATAATAAAATATTAAACTAAAACATTCTCTACATATGTGTTTATATATATATATATATATATATATATATATATATATTATATATTATATATATATATCACAACGCATGTGTTATTCTAAATCCATATTTTTTTTATTTATGAAAAATACTTATAATATCCCCGTGCACTACAAAGTCTGACACGGGGCTTTCAAAATTTGAGGTTATGATGGATTACACACACGAATATTCACAACAACAAATCCGTATCTAAAACACAAAAATTTGAATATTTTACACCATTCTAAATGACATGTATGGGAAAAGAAGCCTCAAGATTTCATCCAAAGAATAACCTCTCGTGTTTCTTCTATTTTAAATATGTATCGAAAAATGAAGAGGAATAGGCCACATGAGTTTTTCTAAAATAATGAAACAAATGAACTGCCACCCCAACTAATCATATATTTTGTCTGTTTAGAATAATGAAAGACAGCACACTGGAGGATTTGTCGGAAGAGTAATTTTGAAAGACTCAGTAATTGATTTCAAATATTCAAAACAGTTGGGTTCCGAGAGCTTTGCCTGTCAACAAGATAAAGTTTTGAACTAACCCATGTGTTCTTTAATTATAAAGCTGTCATGAATTCAAGCATGTCCGTTAACTATCTTTCTATCTGCATTTTCCTTTTATTTATTATTTTCTAAGAGTTAAAAATGCATGTCTACTCAGTTCGCTTAAAGATGCCAACCAAAACCAAAGAAAAAAAAAAGGAAATTACAAAGAGAAATTCTTTTTATACAATAGTATCCGAGGAATTTGACAATAACGGATTGCTTGGTATTTTTTATTTCTTATTTTGACAGAAGTTCACATAAAAACACTTAAATAGACTAACTACTATTTAGACATGAGTTCTTTCTGTTCAAGGAAGAAAGTAGTTGTAGGAAAAAGTTAGTTATAGCTATTTGATAATGATTTGCATCATTTGCGAACTCGACACAAATTTCCATTTTCTGAATCTACTCTTTTTGCAATAGATATTGGCCTTAGGAGAGATGAAAATTTGTTGACGTGTTTTTCTCCTTGTTTAGCTATTTCTTTTCTGATGATACTATCATTAAGTAAACAGTATCATTATAATTGTATTAATTTTTATTTAACTACCTGTTGGGTGGCGTAGTTGGTTTGACCTTGTACGCCTAAGGTTGCGGGTTCGTCTCCGGACTTTCATGATGTAGGAAATAGGCAGTGTCCATGTCATATGATTATGCGGTATGTAAAAGATCCTGTGAGTTCTTCTTTGGCTTGGGTGCTTTCTGCGAAATTAATTTTCTATTGTTCCCCATCATCAGAGCTCAGGAGCCTTCCTTTCGGGAGGAAACTATGCGTCGAAATTATTTGCGGGGATTGGCATTCCATCTATATGGTGCCGCACTAAAAAGAGATGTCTTCTAGGGCGATGTACTAGGCATGCGTTGGTAAAACACCACTTCGCAGCCCCATCAGAAAAAAAAATATTTAGATCACAATACTCAAAAATTCAATTTTGCAACTTACGTAGGAATTTAGAGACTTTTTTTCAAAATCGATAATCCTTAAGTTTGAATCTAATTTACTATAATTTGTGACCTTCAATTATTTTTTTGTTAAGTGGTTAGTTTTTCGGCCAAAGTTACTTTGTTTATAATCGCCTCAATACCTTTATATAATAGCCTTTTATAATAAATAAAAGAAAACTTTATATATACAATATGAATCACAAACAATTAATCTAAATCTCCATGCTGATAATATTAAAGCTATCTCTACAATTGTGAAACACGAAAATATCGTTTTTAGTATGATAATATATATACTGGAATGTTTTTCAATTTGCTTGTGGTATATCCTAGCGAAATCTTCTCCCGTCAGGTGAATTTCGTAAGGAATAAATCTTTTTTGAACAATCTATTATTCCAAAATATGCTACAAGTTATTTAGATTCTCTATATATGAGATACTGATACACGCCTCCTTGTACATATTTCATAAGATTACTTATATGTGTATATTTATTATATATATATGAGGAGTATTGTGTTAAGAAATTTAAATTAAATCTTTTTTAAATAGTACTAGAAAAATTCATTTTTTGCAGTAGATTCGAAGTATGTTGAAAAGACAAATAACGTATTTTCACATGTTTATCATTTGTAACTTTAGTGATGTTTCAGGAACCTAGTAAAGTTAAATTTTATTGTATTTACACTGAGGCAATGCTCAAGTAAAATTCATAAACATATTCTTCCATATCTGATACTCTTATTCACTACTTCACAAGAACGATTCAATGTTTGCATTGCTGTTTGCAGGATGACAGTGTTGACATTCCCCATCTGCATAGCGGAAACTTAAGTCGAAGGAAGAAAGCTTGCTAAGCAAATGTCATTCACGCATATTGGTTTTGAGGACAAGTCTGAGAAGAGGAATAGAGAGAGATAGATGAAAGATATGCAATTCATTAATGTAAAAAGGTAAGAAAAAATAATATGATTAAAAAAGATGCAAAGAAGTTTCACAGCAAAAAATATTTAAACAAACATTTGCTTTAGAATCGATAAATGAAACTTTACTGCATACGAGATGTTAATTTGTTGACTTTCCAATGCTTTATCTGAGAAATATAAGTTTTCGAAACTTGTATAAACATTTGACTCAATTCTTTGTTTAGTTTCAGAAATAAATATCTTTTTTTTATTCAAATGGTACATAAAAATATATGTTAAAAAAGTTTTGAAATAACAAGCCATATAGATTGTGTAGATTATACTATTTTTATACTCTTATTTTGCATGTTCAAAAGAAAAAAAAATACGTTAGCTTAGAATGTTAGAACATACTGCATACTAAATTCAAAGTTACTTTAACTTCTATAAAATGCTGAACTAAATATCAATAATCCCAAATGTGTAATTCTAATGTCGAAAAATACCATTCAAGATTGTAAGTAAACTTTTGAATTTATTGATTGTAAATTAACCTGCCCTGTTCTGGCATTGCTACTGAATAGAATTATTATTTTTTTACACACAATAAAAAAAAAGTTTTAACGATATATTAAAAGTTTTTATTTTCGGAGTATTTTAAAAAATAGAATTCAAAACATGGGAATATTTATTGAAATTATTAACACATTTTGTTTTACTATCAGATTATTTTATTCGTATAATTTTGTAATTTAATAGGACTTTTCTTTCAACTTTTAAAATTTTGTTCCCTTCAGATACAAGCACACTTACGTGCACACACTTCTATATGCATACGTTTGTATTTTGAAACGCTTATTTAAAAATAAATTTTTCAAAAATTAATTGCTTTACAATTTTTTAAAACATATTTAGATCTAATCATCAAATAAATTAATGGTGCTCAACATATTCTTGTCCCTATAATTCGAACACTTTTAAAGAAACGAAGGCACTACATATTTGAAGGAGAATTTCTGTATGCATCGTAAGGTTATTTCATCTCAAATTATAAAATATTCGCTTAATTTATTGAAAAAAAATAATTACTGTAAGCATATTTTATTACAAATTGAAAAATTAATTGCAATGTTTATAATTTTCATTACCATTTCTGATAAAATATGTTCATTCATTGCATTAATTATTTCACTATTTTTGGCAATTAAAAGCTATTAACTGCTAAAAACTATAGTTACGAATTTTGTGTAAATAATTTGTATTCGGATGTTTAATGCATTTATATTACTCTATGTGTTATATTTATTGCATGTTAAAATTGTACTATTCACAAGCAATGCCTCCCCTTACGTTATAATAGCGATTCAATGAGAACTTGGCGAAATCTTGGTGGTTCAGCCAAGTTGGCATCATTTTTGGCAACCAAGTTGGCGGCCAATTTAGTGACTTTGGCAATCCTTTTGGCGTCATTGGTGACCATGTTGGCGCGTTCGGAACCCTCTGGAATCTTCTAGAAAGTAGTGGATCTCTCCAATAATGTCACGAGCGATTATATTTCTGGAAGTTTCTGGCACGCCTATAAATAAAGATGCTCGCCGGAACGTCGGGGAGTCTTGATTAAACTAGCGAGTAATGAGGATTGTTTTCACTAGCGGTTAGCTTTGCTGTGCTTGTGAATAATCTTTACTTACATGCATTTTTAAACACTAGAGATTATGTTTGATTGCTGTTGAAAGTGTGAAGACCTTCGGATATTTTCCCTTTGAATATTGCCGCTGAATCCTGTATTTAAAGGATTGGATATTTAATAATGAATTCACATAACTCTTGAAGAACTGTTTAGTTTCTCTGTGATTGTTTTGCAGAAAATCCACGAACCCGTATCTACGTAGCACTATTTTTATTATTTTGTTCACTATATATATATATTTCATTTTAAAAAAATGTGAATTCATTTTTATTATACGAACATGGATATTCCAAATTCAAGT
>BMAV01016952.1:0-12557 GCA_019973955.1 Trichonephila inaurata madagascariensis | reverse complement strand
TTTAAGTTTTTAAAATTTAAGTTTCTTCGAATTTTGACATTTTCAAATTTTTAAAAGAATATTTCTTTTTCCCTAATACACATACCTTGATGACTTATCATTTCGCAAATAATATAAATTATAATCCTCATCGAAAAAATTGTTCCAATTCCCCCTTTTCAATCCCTTTAATCTTGTTTTTTATTTTGCACAGTATTAAACACTATAATGAAAATCCAGTGAGGCTGGGAAGGGCTAAATTTTAACCTAATTTTTTTTTTAAGTTTAACAAATATTGTTCAGTGACGCATAGTAAAACATATAGGAAAACCCAGTGATTAGCTAATCAATTCAAAAAATATGTGGACGTCATAGTCAAGAAAAAACACTTTTTTTTTTCAACTAATAATTCAACCCCCCTTTTGAATTTTCCTTTTTGCAGAAACTTTTCCAAAAGTAAATTGTTCAAAACTTTTTTTGGTATAAAAAATGCGACTTTTTAATTAAAAAATTTTTGAAGAAATTTTTCCCAACATTTAAAATTTTAAAAAAAATATGAAATTTGAAATTTTATTTGAGTTTTACAAATAAAACAAGTACAATTAGTTTAATGTTTGATTTAATTAATGAAAAACACGTGTTTGTTTTTCATGTGACCCCTGAATCAACCCCATTGATAAAAAAAAAAAACATTTTGTATTTATTAAAAAATTTATAATTTTTAAAAAATTTTTTGGATTAAGGGAAATTTTAAAAACTTTTTTTAGATCAAAGCAATGGAAAATCGAACTTCAAATGAGATTTCGTGTTATGTAATAAATTGAATAATTTTAATAAAAATGTTTTTTTAATCACCACCAAGACAAAAAAAAATCTAAATATTTATTCTTCTAGTTCTTTATAAAAAAAAACTTTTAAGTAGCTCACGTGAAAAAAGAAGACACCTAACAGTGTCATTACTTTCCTACAGAGGATTTAATTTGTTTTTTTTCCGTCCTTTTTGAAAAAAAAAAAAAAAAAAGAAGTCCAGACTTGACGAGTCCTTGAAAAACCCCCTTTCGTCGCCCCCAAAACTCCCAGGGTAGATCAAGGGTAAAAAAGCAGGGTTTTTTAAATTAAATTGAAAGATTCTGCAGAAAAAAGGGAAATGGAAGAAAATCGGGGATTTCTTTGAGAGTTGGAGAGAAGAAAAAGTTTTCCCCCCCAAAAAAAGTTTTTAAAATTTTAGTTCTTTTACTCTGAAACTCAATATATTTGTAACTAAACTTCCGGGTAATTTGTTCAATATCATAAAAAGCAACAATTTTTGTGACTTTTTTAAAGAAAATTTATTTTTGAGAATTGATTTCATATTGAGAAAACTAAATCAACAATAAATACATTTTAATTTTCCGATATTTTTTTTTAAACAGATGATTAGGGGTATTTCAGGGTTTCAACTACATTAAGTGGTTTTGAAAGCTAAATCAATATTTTTTTTTTACAATTTGAGATTATTACATTTTTTAAATTGTATAGATTTTAACCTTTCTAAAAAAAACCTTACTCTTTAAACCCCTAGGGGAATTTAAAAGCTCTAAAACCCATTTTAAATAATTGTTGAAACTGAGCCCTGCCCATTTGAATGGCAAAAAAATGTAAAGAAAGTACTTCGTTTTTGCTTAAAAGTTGAACGTCTGATATAAACCAAAACATGTATCTTTTATTGTAAATTGAAACTTCTATTTTTTTATTTCCTAGCCGATTAGAAGTCTCACTGAATACATTAAAATAAATTTATCTCCAAACGTAAATTTTGATGTTCGATGTACCTTTTCTGAGGAACTACTGTTCACAGGTATGTAAATTATTTATGATATATTTATAATGATGGTTAATATATACTGATATGAGCTTTTTGTAAAAAACTCAAAAATTCATTTTTTATAAATTCTTTTATGTGAAAAGGGGTAATTTTTCCCAAAGTTTGAAAAATATTTCTAAGTTATTAAATTTCAAAAATGGAAAAGCCTTTTTAGTGTAATAAAAAGGTGAAAAAAAGAACCGCAACGCGGGCTATAGTTCCATCAAAGTTGAGGTAATATGAAACAGCGTTAAACGGGGTTACTATTAAATAGGGGGGTTGGGGGAAGGGGGGTAAAAAATTGGGTTATATTTTCCCTTAAATTTTTTTAAATGTTTTTAAAAAATGAAAAAAAAAATTTATTTTTTACAAATATAGGAACATGTTTAAACTAACATCTATAAAAAAAATAAAATTTAAGTCAGTATGTTTACATTTCAAATCATTCAGCTCTTCAGTTTTTCCCAAATTTTTCTCCCTTTTTATCAAGGGGTAGATTGGCTAAATTCTTTGTGTTCAATTTCGTTAATCCATAAAAAAAGTCTTTTTTCCTTTTCCCCATCTATTGATTATTTCTAGAACGGGTAATTGAAAAGGAAGCTAGTCGAGTTGCAGGCCAATGACAATAGTTTTCGGGTTACTATGAAGAAGCCCAAATCAAAAAAGAAATCAGGCTAAAAAGATGTTCAAGGGAAATCGAAAATTTTGAAATCGAATTTAGTCAAAAAAAAACAAAGGCTCTACTGTATAAAGGTCTTTAAGTAAATTAACTTATGCATGTAAAACTTGGACAGCCGAATAGATAAAATATGAAAAGTATTCAAAAAGGAGATTTTAAGATTTTAAATTTTTGGGGGAATTCAGGAAAATGGAACGTTGGGGAAAATAAAAATTTGATTATCACCATATAAAGAATCTGACATCGTAACTTCACAAAATGAACGAATTTAAAAGGGTTCAGTTTCGAATGGACGAAGACTGCACCATAAAAGTCTTAATGCCCCAAAATTGGGACATGAAAAAAAGCAGACAAAAATTTTAAAGGATTAAAGGTGAAAAGACTCCTAGTTTTAAACAAAAATTGGGGAACCCTTTGCAGAAAGAAAGGGGAGCTGGAAAAAACCCAGAAAGTCAAGGTCCACCCTGGGCTGTCGAGCCACTGAGGAACAAAGGATGATTAACAGAATAAAAAAAGGGTCTTCTGTATACATTGCAACACTTCTATCTTGGCAAAGGGAACAAAGATTTAAAAAAGAAAAAAAATGAGGTTTTAGCTTCGAAAAATGAGGTATAAAAATAAAATTTACAAGAATTAAAATTTTAAATATTTTCAAGCGAAAATACATGGGGCATGAAAAAAGTTTTTTTTTCATTTATATTTTACATAAGTTTTAAATACTCGTATTATAGGATGCCTCAATAGCCACATAGTGAAAAATATAAAAAAAAAAGTGTTTCAGTCCTCATTTAAACAAATACTTATTGAAAAATTAGGAACAGCTGGGTGCTAAATAGAATTGAATTTCGAAGACTTTCTGCAGTGGGGAACTTTGGGGAAAGTAAGGTACTATTTCAAATGTGTACACGTTACTTTTCTGAGTTTTCCGTTTTTCTACGGAATAAATATTTTAAGATCTATTACCAATAACTCTCTTGTAACATGCAAATAGGCATTAGTAGGAGCAAAGCAACGTACATTTATAATCAGGAGGCACATAGTCAAAAGTACTTCATAATTGAGTTGAAAAGTAAATAACTAGAATAATTTCACGATGCATGAATATATAGTTTATATCAGTGCTTCTCAGACTTTCAATATTTGCGATCCAATATTCAATCATAATTTCCATCCCTCTATACAATAACAATGTTTTGAATTCAATTACTTTGACGCTAAAGCTGCAATACGACTTTAACCTCTTAAGTGCCATCGGCGTATATAAACGTCTCGCTCAACCAAAACGTTAATTTCCACGGACATATGTATACGTCTTCCCGAGGTACGATATTTTCTGTGCATTGCTATCCATAAATTATTCCGAAGACTTTAGAATACAATAAAAGGAACTTGTGTTTACGAAAGGATTTACTAATTTCAGGTAATTTGCGTTTGCATTCGTTTTCTTCCCCTCCCCAATACATCACATTAGCTGGCCTACGTGAAAAACGATAGCATTGGGGAGCGAATCGCGTAACTTTTAATCGACAGTTAAGGGATTTATTACAAACCGTAAATAAATTATCAAGATAAGTGTTACTTTTTATATATAATTTTATATGTCACAAACCTATCGAGTCACATGTAATTATTAAACTTGTTCTTAACTTAGTATTGATAAATTAATTATAAAATACAGTATATGCAATCTTGATGCATTTGTAAGTGCATTATATCAGTGCAAATGTTAATTTTATTTTTTATTATGTCAAAATGTATTTGGTTTTTTTACTTTCAGTAAATCAAATTTTTTTTAAAAAATAATCTTTTGTTTTCAACTTTTGAATATGCTCGCTGCCGCCGTCGTACAGTTATTACGGTACTCTAGATCGGGGGGGGGGAGGGGGGTGCGCCCCACAGTTTGAGAAACACTGATTTTTATGTCTATATAAAAGTTATAGATATCTAGTTCTACCACACTAAGCATTCAATTGTACTGAAAAACAGTCTTATATCTCTCACCTCTTGATTTAAAAAGAACACTTCAAGATAATAATTTCTAAAATTGAAGTAGAATTATCTTTAAAACGGGATTTTTTTTATTAATACCCCCGCCAGTTGCTCTCCATTTTCCCATAGGAGTCGGTATCCGTAAAATATGCTCTTAGTGGATCTTTTTCAACTAAAAAACATGTTTACCGAATCTCAAGTATGTGTGTGGTTCTAACAGTTCAAAACAAGAATTTTTCTCTATAACGACCCTTAACCCCTCACTATTTCCCTTGGGGGTCACAAAATCTGTTATTAGAGAATCTCTGCTCCAGGTAAAGAATATGTCTACAAAATTTTTAGGATTAAAAGTTCCAGAGATATCTTGATGAGGAAGTGAAATAGTGAGTGAGTCTATTTTCTTCTTTATATGTACAGTTGAATCTGTTTTTGTGCTGTCTTTTTTTAAGCGATTTGTTTTGTGCGATTTTAATTTCGTAGGATTTTTGTGTGATCTTTTTTATGCGGTATATGATTTCAACGGCTTTGGGCCTCTGTAATTTTTCCTCTATCAATATACACACATGTACTTCATGCAACTTTACTCATCTGTTTTTAAGTCTCTCGACAATGGGCGTTCAATTGCTTTCTCTCAATGCGCCAACAGCCCGCGCTTGATTGAAGACCAAAATGTCAAAGACAGTGACATTATCAATAATTTGATAGATTATGAAGACAGACGAGAAGAACAGGATCCTTTGAAAGCGGATAAAATACATGCAGAAATCCAGCTTTCTAACAAATAGGAAAAGCATTTTCTTAAAGTAGATATCAATTCCGAAGGGTGTTTGCCATTCTAAAAAGAGCTTCGATTATGCATATTTGGTTATTGCGACGTTCACAAGCAACTGATCAATTGACCGTCGTATGGTACCAAAAAAGAAATCAGTTGAAATTGGTCTTCAAGTGACGAAAGTGATTTTGAACTAATTCATCACAGGAAGATGCGTACTTTGGATTACGATGAGTAACAGTGAATTATGTATGTGCGTTTTGAAAATTTCTCCGTGCATACAAGGAAAAACTAAATGTTTTTAAAATGTTTCTATGTGGAATTTAATTATTTATTTCATTTGGAAGCAATTTCGTATTAATTTCGTAAATAATTGACATATTTTTTAAGTGTGACTTTTTTTTTCTACGGTCCGTCTCCATCACATAAAAAAATGTTTTGTAGGATGTCGACAAATTTGTTAGCTATATGTAAGAATTTATGAAATTTTCGAATATTTTTTTTGTGGTTCATTTTTATGCGGTCCTTATCTACCACACAAAAACAGGCTGTATAGATATATCATTATAATTCGAGAAGTCAATATATTACAAAAATGTAATTATTATTAAACTATAATTATACGTAATAGGAAAAAGATCAGAATAACTACTATAAAAAAGAGAGTTTCCGATTTTGTCAAGTTAAAACTCAAATATATATATTTTGATGATTCCAAATTATTTTGATGAGTATCATTTTATGAATTTTTTTTACATGCATGACATTATCACGAAATATATTGAAAACAACCTAAAAAGGTACAAAAATAGTGAACGGATACAGTTTATATCAGCAGACATTGTAACAATAAAAAATAACAGAAATCTTAAAGGAAGTGAAAAAAATTTGTTCGATTTTTTCTCAAGTATATATAAAATATTTCTTTGGAAATCTTTATTCTTGTACTCTTTATAGTTAAATAAATTATATTATTTCCTTTTTTTTTACATTCCAAATTCTGTAATCTTAGCACAGCTTATTTTTTGCAGCAGTCTGGGAATAATGTCTGATCTCAGCTGGGTATTTTTTTTATGGAAAAAATTATGAATTCAAATAATTTATCTGAAAACTCTTCATGTATCAAATTGCAGGTAATACTTTTTTCTTCATAATTCGGTGCTCCCACAGAAGAATATTTGTTTCTCTTTTGGAAAATACAAGGCTATAGGCTATGTATTATAATAAGCATATATTGCAACTTTTTATACCCATGTGTTAGAATGTTTCATTAATCAAAATGGTATATCTTTTTCTCAGAAAAAACAACTTAAAACAAACTAAATACAAGATTAAAAAATAATTTTGCAGTCCTAATTTTTAAAGCATTTTTCCTTCTGATAAATATTATAATGAAAATAAGAAACCAATGTAAAATACTTATTTGAAATGCGAATATGGTTATATTAGAAGAGGTTTTTTTTATACTAATATTTTCAATTTCACAGATTTCTCAAACTTTTAAAATATAATTAATCAAATTTATAAAAAATAGGTTAATTTAATGTATTCAATTTGTTTTTAATGTTTGTAAGGTTTTCGCCCGTGGGTGATACCTTACTTCTAAGTTATCTTCGTGACCTGGAGGTGTGGGAGTGAATGAGGAACCAGGCATTGCCATGATCTTAAAATGTCTTTATCGAGATCTTAACTTAAACACTAACAATGATAATATTTAAACTATAACTTATATAGCAGATCTGAGGTAAGAAAACACACAATACGTATTACCAAATAAGCGCGACTTTAATCACTATATTCCCGCCTATTCCTAATCTCAACTTCAATCTAAAGCAGAAATTGCCTTTTATGAAAAACAAAGTTTATATCGATTAATTAATCGTCATAATAGATCGATTAATAGATTTAATTAATAGTTTTAGAATCCAGCCAATTGATGGACTGATAGTTGATGAATGTCATACTTAAAAGTTTATATAAAATATTTAAGGTATCCGACTACGTTCGGAACCGTGATTTTGCAAAAGCGTATAAATGGATAATTTTCATGATATTTAGTGTCACTTAGATTAGAATACATGTATAAAATTGTTTTAAGGATATTTTGGCAGAATAATTTTTTTTCCAAATGTTCTCCTTTTGTGAAAAATGCTTCTATTATAATAATATTTTGCCTGTATATAGCTCAGACCTCTGTACAGAGGCCCAACTATGATTCTTGAAAAATGCACATTATTTTCACAGTCAAAACCAATTGAAATAATTATCGGCGTTTTTTCTTCAAATTTCTCTTCTCTGTTGTCGTAAAACATGGATAAAACCACTTTTAAGTTATATATTTCAAAAATTCTAAATGAGCCTCTGTACAGTAGTCTGAGCTATTTACAGGCAAAATATTATTTTAATAGAAGCATTTTTCGCAAAAGGAGAATATTTTTAAAATGGGTCATTCTATGTTCATTTTTTGTCTCAAAATAGTGTTCTTAAATAATTTTTTACTGTAACACTATTCTTAAAACAATTTTATATATATATTCTAATCTAAGTGACACTAAATATCATAAATATTATCCATTTATACGCTTTTTAGATAAATATATATATATATATATATATATATCTTATGGAAATAAACCTATTTGAAAGAAAACAACAAAGTTGTTCCTAGATGTGATGTGAAATTTAAAAGGAAAATATTACACAGGTATTGTCATTATTAATTGATTATGTTTCAAATTTACGAGGTCCAACTACAGTACCCCTTATGTACAATAGCTCAAAAAGAACGTTATGAGGAAGAATCTACGAATGTCATCCAGAAAATGATATTAGGTTAGACAAAAAGGAAAAACACAGCATTTTCTAGAAGAAATACTTCAGTTACATACCTTAAAACTTCCTCCACTGCTCTACATAATCATTTCCTACATTTAAACATATATCATATGTTTTCCAAGAGCATTAGTATTCCCATGTTATACTGTTCTGCCACCGATTCGTTAACCCTTGTGCTCGCAGCATTCAAACAATAGACCAATCGTCCGAACCTTGGTTTTAGTGGTCGCTACTTTTTCCTGGAAGGGAAGAGATGGTAAGAGTTTTTCGGTGGTAAAGGCTTTGGAAGAGATGAAAATATGGAGAATGCAGTGACCCTTTGCCTTAACCCTTTTGTGAGCCTTGAGAAAATTGCTTCCCATTTACATGATCTCACAATATACACCTGTGAGAAAAGAAAAACCCATTATAATACATTGAATTGGCTATTATAATAATGGGAAGACTGGTTAATGCTTCGGTTTTGCGCTACTGCACATAATCCAGCGATCATGACATCTGTAAATCGGACAAAAAAGATGGTACTAAAGAAGTACCTTGCCCAAAAGTTGTCTCTATATAACGATGTCATAGGAGGGGTTGATCTCTTCGATCAAAGGAAAAAAAAGACGCCAAAATAAGAAGATCTGTAAAATGGTGGCAATGTATCTTTTATCTTCTTATTGACCTTGAGATCATAAATAGTTTAATACTGTGACAAGAGAACAAAAAACGAAATTTAGACCCAAATTCCGTATAGCATTGCTCGTCACTAATAGACGGAATTTTCGAGAAAAAAGGAAAAAGGGCGTCCTGTGTGCTACTTCCCAAAAAAAAAGTGTGCAGTTCGGATGCACGCTTTTAGCCCGTGTGGGGAAAACAGATGCCAAAGATGGTTTCCATCTATAGACGATTGGACAGAGGTGCGCAAAATAGGGGGCGGACCCCTGTGGGTCCCAAAATTTTGGGGGGCGCCAAATTTTTTTGAAAACATTATGCCTGCATGCTGCATACCATAAATGTTTAAAATAAAGAGTGAAACGGTCACACTGTTTAATTCAATTTTCCCGCTGTTCCCCTTTCTTTTAACTAATGCGTAATCTATGTAAAGTATGAAGACGAAAGGTTTTTCACCCAGTAGATGACCCCCTCTTCGCGGTAATTCACCAGTTTTACTGAAAAGGCCTTTGTCCGACGTATTGATGTTATACTACTTTTTCGAACGGTGCGCCGAGCATGCGTACCGTACGAGATGGGGTTTAAAAACCCCGTGGGGTCATCTTGTGCATGCTTTCAAGCCAGGGCCAACCAAACGACCAGAAAATTATCACTGAATGTTTTACTGCGAGTTTCCATGTAAGTTGTAGCATGAAACAGTTGGCCTGCAATTTTTTAGTTTCTCCTCGAGTTTTACATGTGACGTTGTGTAATCATGATTTGTTATTTTTTTTATCGGGCTTTGCTGCTTTTTTGTTATCAGGTATTGCTATATTAGAGAAGGATTTTGTTAATTTTTTTAAAACTCAAAAAAAAATATAATTTTTTTATTATTTTTTGTTTTTTTAAAAAAATTTCCCCTTATATTCATAATGGATAAATGGGAAATATGTATACTGATGGGGGTCTCAAAATTCTGAACTAAATGCCCCATCAAAAAAAAATAAGAAAATACAATGAGAATTTATTAAGTATGGTTTTACATTTTGTTTTTGATGATGAAAAACCCCAGTTTGTGTCAATTTGAACAAAAATTAGCAAATAAAGCATGAAACCCACCCCTAAATTAAAAGGCATCGGGAAACTAAAATAAAAAAAACTTCAAAATAAATATGCCGATTTTTTAAGACGAGCTAAAAATCTGAAAATTAAAAAGTCAAATCAAAAAGAAATTTACAACAATACCTCGAAATCATTACGAGTTTTTTGGTTTTCTTATCTATAGGAAAACAATAAAACCCCCTAAAATTTGGGAGAATCCTTATCCTTCCTGCGCAACTAAGATGACATAAATTATGCATGATAAATATGGAAATGAACTAAAACAATACCATTAACAAAAATACCGTGTCTCGGCGGTTTTCCCAAAATTTACGAAATATCGAGTCAGAAGTCAAAAAAGGCTACAAATTCATCTGAATTTGCTTTACAACTGGACGAGACTACCGTATTACTAAAATGTCACAATAATTATTTACGTTAGATTTATTTTTAATGAAGATATAACGAAACGTTTTATGTTGAAAAAGATTGGAAGGAAAACAACTGGAAAAAAATTTGAAGTAATAAAGAATATTTTAAAAAAGCCCCTTACCTAGGCAAACTGTGTTGGGTTTGATGATAGTGCTGGCATTAACAGGTTCGAAAAAAAGGGCTGAGAGGTTTAATCAGAAGTGGCGCCTTAAAATATTTAATCACTGCATGATTCATCGGCAATCTTTTCAAAAGATGGATGAAGAGTTGCCCGTATTCAAGATGCTGTTGGTTCAATTCCCTACATTAAATGGAACAGACTTAACAGCCGTCTCTTTCCCCATTAAATAGATGGGTTCAATGTATAGAAATTCCTTTTACACCAGAAATCGATGGCTCTCAATGGGAAAATACACGAGGGTATTTGATTTAGAAATAAGTGTACATGTTTTTTAAACGAAAAAAAAACATACATTGGCAAGTTATTATATCAAGGTTTGGCTAGGAAGCGAACTATTTAGTTGATATTTTCAAAATTTAAAGACTTAAATTTGAGCTTGGGGGGAAATTCAACTATCATAACTTCAGCCAGTTAAATTCAAGCTTTTACAAATAAGCAGGCTCTGACAAACTCAACTGAAAAAAATAAACCCGACATGATACCCTGCTTTAACGATTTTATCAAAGGGAAAAAAATATTGATATATTTACATTTAAAACATTTTCCCAAACACATTGAAAACTTAAAAGAAAATTTTTGAGAAGATTCGAGGTTTACCTTAAACGATCTTGGTTGGATTCGTGATCCATTTTCCTACGACATATGCAGTTCAATTCTTCGAATTGTGAAAAACAATTGAAGATTTGATTGTGATTATCTCTTCGAAATCAATTTAAGATCAGCCTTGCCAAAAAAATTTTGGGTATCCGTGGAAAAGCAATATCCGTTCTATGCAAGAATGCCATCAATAATACAATTTCACAACGATTTATTGAAACTGGTTTAGCAAACGTTTTAATAAAAACTATATACCGCTCTCGTTTGAACCCCGAAGATGATACGAATTGCAATTTGCAACAAAATCCGAGCATCGATGAGATAATCAGAAACTTGCAGCCACATACACCATTAAAGGCAATTTACTGATTTTTTTGTTGTACAAAAAAATTTTTTTAAATTATAAATGATATTTATTGTAAAAAATTATTTTTTATTCGATAAAACGAAAAAAAATCGCCTATTTAAACGTACTTGGAACATTTATTTTTGGGGGCCCAAAAAATTTTTTTCTAAAAAGGGGTCGCAGTCGAAAAAATTTCCCCCCCTGAGTGGAAATGTAACGAAAAGGGGAAAAAAAAGAGGGCCCTAATTTTGCAGAATGTGTTCCCAAATTTTTCATTGAACAAACTTCTCTCTCTCTCTTTTCAAGGTAAAAAAATCCCCTTAAAAATTTTTATGACGGAATGGATCCTTCGGAAGATTCCCCCCCCTAAAATTTAAATGAAGCATAAAATTCTGCAAAATAAAGTATTTCCTTTAAAAGCTATTGTTTAACGAAAAAAACATAAAAAGTAAAAAAAAAAAAATGGTCCACGAAAGGGTTAATATACTAGAAATAAGAATATAACATAGAAACTCTGAAGCTCGTGAACAAACATGGCAAATCTTTAAATGTTGTAAATGATTATGTAGGTGTGAAGGGAAGCCAAGGCATATAAAAAAATTGTTTTTTTCCCAATAAGTATGGGGTTTTTTTCCCTTTTTTTAGTTAAATGATCGTTATTTTGGGGGGATCCTCGTATGCTAAATTATATTGTCTCTTTCTGAAATAAAAACATTAAGATTGTTGATTTTATGAACATCATTCTTAAGCATCCCAATTGGGGAAAACGGAAAAAACATTTCAAAATGTTGATCCCAAATTTGTTTATTTGATGGAAAAAACTTTATTTTAAAAAAATTTTAATTTTACCCCATTGCTCTACATCATTTTAAAGAAAAAACAAAAAAAAAAAACATAATCTTCTTAGCATCGTCCCGATAAGTAAAAAAAAAATTTTTCCGAACAAATGTATATTGTTGCTTTTTTATACAAAACATGTAACAAAAATTGTGTGTGTGTATAAAAAAAAATTCCCCAGACATATAAAAAAAAAATGTACATTTTCTCATAGATTATTTAAATTTTTACAGTATATAAGCATTGGAAAACAGAAATCTGTGTGGGTTTTTCCCGAGCTTTATGTACTCTAAATCTTGCAAAAAAAAGTTAATCTCCCTTGATATCTCC
>BMAV01016951.1:0-49789 GCA_019973955.1 Trichonephila inaurata madagascariensis | reverse complement strand
AAATCCCTAAGGGAGATCACTTGCGGTAGCTGTTAAAATAACGTCTCTTCAAGGTGATTTCCCTGATAAAAGGGATTTGAACTAATTCCTCAGCTGTTTCAGTGAAATGATGAAACAATATTGTCAAGGGTTTAAAAATGTTTATTTAGCAAATAAAGTGCATTATTAAACGTAGAAGTAAGAAGTACAACAATAGTCAATGAAATACAAACTATTTATTCGAAACTAATTAACAAATATTAGAAAATTGGCTGGCATTTTGGACGATAATACCCTTTTTCAAGTTGTTCACCCAATATAAATCCAAATTTTTCCCTTGGTGTCATTTTTCAAAGAACGGGTTGATATTTGGGAATCATATACCCATGATGGTTAGGAAATACAAGCCTGACCATCTCAGTGCCTCCCCTGAAAGCATTTTGCCAATGCAAATCTCTAATACATTTCATCATTTCACTGAAACAATTCAAAGTTTTTGATAAAATCACCTTCATCAGGAAAACCTGAAGGACCCCCCCGTCAATGATCTCCCTTAGAAATTTGATGAAATTCCTAATTTCGTCATTTCCCTGCGACGTATATTCATCATCTAATTCCAACCTTTGGCGACCTTCACAGAATCTAACCTTAATAGAAAAACTTTATACAGTGTGACCCCGACTTAACAAAACCTTATTTAACGAATTTATCCTTTCTGATTAAAATGAAGGCAAAAAAAAAAATTCTGTTAAACTAATATCAAATTCCAAATTTTTGAATTATTTCTAGAACAGAATAACAATTTTTTACTAGTTTGTATTTGAAGAAATTTATTATTTTTTTTTCAAAAGACGTCCTGTCCGTTCAGAAAAGAAAGGTTTTTCTTGTAACCATAAATTTTCGACAAGAAATGGTGTGGACTATTATTAGACTTGACAGGTGCTGATGAGTCATAACTTATTGCATGGATTTTGAATTAGACAGAAAATAACTCATTCTTTTCTCATCCCACACCACAACGTAGATGTCTTAAAACTTTTAATGATTATGTTACATTTGATGACGTATTACCTATCTGTGCAACTGAAATTGAGGAAATTGTTGATGTGTTAGAGCCAATGAACAGCGATTCTGAAGCAGAAATCAATATTGAAAATACTATCGAATCTGTTACATTTTCTAATTCTTTAAATTGTTTAGAAACTGTGAAAATGGGCAGGATGTAAATGAAGCAGTATATTCTTCTTTGCATCAAGTCGACAAGAACTTTGCAGGAACTCTTTCGAGTCAGTAATGAAAAAGATTGGGAAACTATTACTGCAGCGTTTATCAAATTATGGGGCGTGCCCCCTAGGAATTTGAAAAGTCGAAAACAAAAAAAATTTTTTAAAAACCAAAAAATTATTAATTTGTTAAAAAGAAAAACCAAAACAAAATACATTCTAACATAATAAAAATAAAAAAATTTCCCCTCATATTACACTTCAGTGAGAGAATATTAACGTCACATTGCTCAGCTAAAATTTTTAAGAAAGGATTTCAAATTTTAAAACCAGGGTTTCAAGTAAAGAGACGACACCGGGAGCGACACCAGATTTTTTTTTTAAAAGTTTCCGACAGATTTTAGCGTGCATCGCTCCTCACACTTGGGTCCTTTAGTGGTCCCGGCCCCGAACTCATGACATCCCAAAAAAAATACACTTATAAATGCATCAGTACCAAAAAGTTTTTTTGATAATTTAACAATTCAAATTAAGAATAATTTTAAATAAATCACCAGTAAAACCAATGGGCTTGTTATATATTTTTCCCAAAAAATAAAACACTTTCTTGATTTTTGTAGGGTTTTTTAAAGTCTCGAAAGTCTGTTTAAAAAGCGATATTCGCTTCCCAATATCCCCGTTTTCATGGGTCAGTATGTGATTTTTTCGGGGGTAAAAAAGGAATAAATAAATCTCAAATCCTCTTTGAAAGAAACCAATCCTACGCAAACTTTGTCAAAGTTATTTTATTGTATTCCAAATCCTTTGGGAAAATTTTATGGATAGCAGTGCACAGAGAAGATCGTAGTTCGCGCGGGGAAACCCAAGTATATGTACGTCCGGAGAATTTAACGCTTTGGTTGAGTGAGACGTTTATGTATGCCGGTGGCACTTACTAGATTAAAGTGTATTATAGCTTCAGCATCAAGGTATAGTATTATTAAATCAAATGCATTGTTGGGGGCGTGATGAAAATTATGAATGTTTATTGGTTGGCAAATATTGAAAGTTTGAGTAGTACTGTATTAATGAGTATTTTAAAATTAAACATAAGAGAGAACTGGCGAAGAATATTTCACCAATAGTATTTCAGCTGTTGAATAAAAAGTGTGTGATTCCAAACTATTTATGTTATTTGTGTAGTTGCATTTCATAGAATCTCCAAAGGGTAAGAGCAAAAAATTTGTATTTTGTTTACCTGTTGTTTATGCCAAAATTTGTTGAATAGTCAGATCAAGGCCCATGAAAATCGTTGCAATGGGCTGATGGCCTGTTTTTTTTAGCCTTGAGCATCAACAGGTGAAGACGATTTAGTGGGTTTTTTACCTGATACAGCGAATAAACCCGATATCAAGGAGAAAATGCTCGGTTTCGATTAATTCATTAAATCATGGTTCAACTGCAGTTATTTTAGAGCTTATTGTCTAAGAATCAATAAACAAAAAGTACAAAATATTTGCAAAGAGTAGAAAATTTGTATTTCAATTAGAATGCGAACATTATTTAGATGTGCTAAAAACAAATCAGTCTGTACATGCATTTGATGTAATACTTACGGGGTTAAGTTTTAAAACATTTAAATTAGTATAAATCACTATGTTATTAACGTTTATTATCTAGTACTATAATGTAATCTTCTACTATATAATAAAATTAGTCTAATTAAAATGTATTAATATTTAAATTTAAAAAAAAAGATTAGCAGATATTATTATTAATTCCATATTTTTACTCATAAAATTGCAATTTAAATATCAAACGTTTTTAAAGACGTTAACGTTTGCATTATTTTTTTTCTTCGCAAAAAAAATAAATAAATAAAATAAATAAATAAATAAATAAAATAAATAAATATTGATTATTTGTAATTTAACTGAAGAAATGAGAAATGAATTTCGAAATTAAATACATCAATAAAATTCGCTTACAAAAGTCTGTTTTATAATTTAACAGAATTCACAGCACAAATAATTTTAAGTCAATAATGAAAGAAGTTTAAAGTATTTTAAAATATTTTTTAAAAAACCATTTTTTTAAATTTAAAAAGAGAGTGGTGTTGTTGATTAACAGAAAAGAAATCAGCAATTGCATTATTTTGTTAATTTTAAAGAATATAATACATTTTGTGAATAAAATCTTCAATCGATAATATTAAATCGACTTCAATATATGGACATCATATCTTTTTTATTTCGTCAAATTGGGGTCTTTTGGCCCCCTTTTTTATTCATTATAGGAGTACATACTGTACATTCATTATAGTAATTTTGAATATATTGAAAAGAAGAAAAAAAATGATTTAAATTTTTGAAACTACTTTTTCGTTCTTCCCCGGGTGAATTAAAAATAAATAATATAGATCGAAGATAAAGTAGTTTTTCATGAGTTAATTTTACGTAAATTGCAATTTAAACACAAAAAAAAAGCTTTTTACGCGTATCTCAGTTGAACAAAAAACTCTTATTTGTTACATTTTAAGTATGTAGATCTAAGCTGAAGAAAAGGAATTTTTTTTATTTATAACACCCGTAACTCTCCTGTGGGTCAATTTTTGAAAACACCTTCCCAAAATGATCTCTGCTCAGCGAAAGTAACACATTGTTACACATTTTGTGTAATGAACGCTTAAAATAGTGTAAATAATTTATATCGGGTTGTGTAATACATTAATAAGCAAAGTTAGCACACATGGATTGACGTTTCAACTGAAAAGCGATGGTTGTATGTCTCGCCCGGGAGACCTGCTTCCATTTAGGTCTAATAGCTGAGAAAAAGGAATTTTTTAAAATGTATAACACCCTGTAACTCTCTTGTGGGTCAATTTTTGAAGACACCTTCCTAAGCTGATCTCTTTTCTGCAAAAGTAACACATTAATACAAATTTTGTGCAATGAACGATTAACATAATGTAAATAATTATTATCTGGATGCGTAATACATTAATATTACTTTCTGTTGTATTTATTTTATGTTAAATGTATAATATTTGCAAGTAACACCGTTTCCTTACATAATAATAGTGCTTCAATAGAAACATAGTGAAATATTGGCGATAGAGGTAAGTTGACATCATTTTTGGTGACCCTGCTGGCAACTTGGCGATGGATTGAACGGTGCAGAAGTTAATATGCTGTAGCGCTACCTGGTGGGGATCTGAAATAAAGAGGATAAGACAAAAACCTGCTTCACAAAAATATACATATGCATGCCAATTTTTATAGTCATCGGTTGAACGGTGTTGGAGTGATGCGATTTCATATATACAAACATTCATTTATATATATATATATACATTAACAATTTGTTTCAAAATATTTATTAATGTTATGCATTTCCAATACAGAGATTGCCTCTTAAATTTTAAATTATTGCATTGAATGTTAATGTCCCATTGTATCTTATAAATATTTATCATAATAATTTTCAATAATAATTATAAAAGTTTAGTACAATTACTAATTTCTTAGCTAAAAGGTGATAAAAATCATTATATTAGGATCAATGATAACATGCTGCATGTTACTTCTGAAAAGTTGTTCAAATTATTTTATTTGATTTACAGATAAGACAAAAAGTAATTTGCTATCATATACAAGAAGGTCAGTAAATAAATATTATTGTAAGCACATTAAAATACAGACCAATCTCAATTAATTACTGTACCGTGTATATATTTATTGTATAGTATCACACTCACAATAATAAAATCACCATATTCGCCTGTCAATATCAAATTTTCTCTCACTCATGATTTAATACCCCAGCTTAATGAATAAAATGTCAATTCTAATACGCTTTTAAGTTTAACTAGTACTTTATTTGTTCTCCTGTTAAAAGTTCCTATACTTCAAAAGTCCATTTTAAACTTAGAATATTGCAAGCTTTCCTATTTTCTGATCCCCATATAAGAATGACTGAAACGAATTTTACATTGCCTCCCTAAGGGAAATTAACATTATCAAAGAACATACTAAGACAGCGTTTCTCAAACTGTGGGGCGTGATAACCTTACAAGTGGGGTGCAAAAGTCAAAAATAAACAAAAATAAATATCAAAAAGTCAAAAATAAAAGATTTGAAAAATTGCAAATTTACTGAAAGGAAACAAAACAAAATCCATTATGACATAATAAAAAAGTAAAATACACATTTACATTGATATAATATACTTACAAATGAAACTGCACTGATTAATGTATTCGATGATTAATTTATCAATACTAAGTTAAGAACAAGATTAAAATAATTACTAGTGACTCCCATGGGCTTGTTCATATACAAAATTATACACAAAATTTAATACTTAACTTAGTAATATGTTCGGTTTATAATTAAAGTCATATTGTAGCTTTAGCATGTACCTTTTAGTACGTTATTTTTTAAATCAATACATTGCTGTTTTATGGAGGGGGATGCGAGGAAAATTATGATTGAAAATTGGGTCACAAATATTGAAAGTTTGAGAAGCATTGTACTAAGAGGATTTAACATGCTTTCTTCTTGGTGGTAACAATGTGGATTACATATTTCATCTTTTTCTTTTTGTACTAGTTTGTGTAAAGGGAAGTATGTATAAAAGTAAACATGATTCGATTAAATAAATCTGATTTACAAATATTTTACACGGAAGATGAAAATAATTATTTGGATTTCACACTTGGGAAAAAAAAGACACCTATAAAAATAAAGACTATAAATGAAAATGTTCAAAATTCTAAGAAAAACACATTATGTTTTTCTATTTTTTTCTACTATTTATGTTATTTTTTTTTTTAATTTTAAGACGGAAGTTTGTTTCAGTCAGTGTAAAATACTCATATTTTCAAAAAGAAAAAGAGCCTTATTGCAGTATATTTTAACCCGGCATAGCAGCAAAACGTGATATTCTTATTGTATTATTTATAATTATATTTCCCTATCGCAATTCTGTATTTTCTGTTTGTTTCTTTTATTGCTGACATTGTCTTGTCAATAGCAGTTTGTCATAATTAATAAACAAAAGTTAAGCTAATGTGTTTTATACAGTGTTTCTCAAACTGTGGGGCGCGCTCCCTGGGAGGTGCGATACCCTTACGAGAGGTTGCGAGCATATCAAAAATAAAAGATTTAAAAAATAATTAATTTACTGGAATTAATTAAAACAAAATAATTTTAGACATAACAAAAAATGCACTTTTACTCTGACATAATTTAAAAGGCGATATAAAATTTTTCATCTCTATCTCTCTCTTAAAAAAAAATTTCTTCAATACCTAATTAGTTATTTTTTGACCCAAAACCAAAAAAAATTTTTTTTATTTGAGTTTAATCTCATGATGAGTGATTTTACTACTTTTCAGAGAGAAAAAAACCCCAGCCCCAGAATCAAAAAAAATTTAGGAACATAAAAATTAACACTGTGATTTTTTTTTAAAATACACATTATAGCTGTAACCCATTTTTTCTCAAACTTTCAATACTGGCCCCCCCTTTTCAATCAAAATTTTTTTATCGCGCCCCCTTATCATTAATAAATTACTGAATCAAAAATTTTCCCTTTGACGCAAAAGCTACAATACACGATTTTAAATTATAAACCGTACAAATTAATAACAAAAGGGGTTTTAAATTTTTGTTTTTTTTTTTTTTGCTTAAAGGAAGTAATAGGATAAAATTAATGTTATTTTTCCTTTTTTTGATTTTAAATTTGGGAATATATTGCAAAATGCGTGGCTGCTTAGAAGACAAAATATAGATATCATAAATATAAAAAAAGAACTCAGAGGGTCAATTTCTAAAAACTTTGCTCTGCAAGAAAGCCCATGGAAGTCGCTAATACTTATTAAACTTGTTTTTAATTCAGTATTAATAAGATAAGTTTTAAAATTTTTTTTATATATGTTACTCTTAAGTAATATATTTTTTAAGTAAATTATTTTTAAGTAATAGGTTAATTATTTTATTTTTTCTCTAATTTTTTAAATTGAAACAGATTAAAATAATTTTTAAATTAAAGATTTATTTCCTTCAAGATCCATTTCAAAACAAAAATTTCTTTAAAAAAATAGCCTAATCTATTTGCTCTTAATCTTTCCATTACATCTGGCATCCTCGCAACGTACATGTGAGTTAGGCAACCTAACAGACATCTGCACAAAACATGAAAAAATGCTGTAATTGTACAATTTAGTCGTCTTGGGAATCGATTAGCTACCGAATCTCTTTGAATGTACATTTCATAATTCACGCGTTAATTATAATTCACGGTATAAAGTATTTACGGCAGGGTTAAAAAACGTAGATATATTTTAAATCACAGCGAGCATTCGACAATAATAAAATAACAATAAAAGAGAGGGGCAAATTGATAGCAAGTTACGAATGGGTTGGGGATCCTTTTCAAAATACTTCAGGGGCCCAACGGAAAAGAGATCTTCATAGATTTCACATCCAGTGATAAAATTTAAAAGGGGAATTTTTGAAATAAATCACTTTTTTAAATTTTGGATAGGGGGGATGCTGAATTTTCTGAAAGAAAACAAAAAAGCTTTCGTATACTTTTACCATTTTTAACAGCCTCCCTTTTGGAACGGATTTTCTGCGATGGCTACTTTGAAGACAAAATATAGATCTGACAAATACAAAAATAACTCTGAGTGTAAATTTTCAATTTTTAGCCTTCCTTTTGAAAAACTTTTCCTGCAAGAAACCCCCAAAAATCCTGATAATTTTTAAAACTTGTTCAACCCTTTAAGTACCCACCTAACACGAGTTTATTGTTTTAAAAAAAGATAATATATTATTCTTGTATAATAGCAATTGTAAGGAGAGTAAAACCGGAACAATATATACAAAAAAAATGATTTTTTTAAATAAATCATATTATAAACGGTTTTTAATGAACTGTAATTTAAGCCTCGCAAATTAGCATTTAGAATAAATGTTAATAATAAAAAGAATATAAAAATAATGAATAACAATTGTGTTATTTTTTTTAAAATTTAAAGCGAAAGCCCGGGATCGGGGTTACTCGATACTCGTTAATGGTCGCGGGGGTGATGCACCCCAATTTTTTTTATAATTATTTTTAATATACAAGATAAAAATAACAATTTCGTGAATAATTTTTTTAAAAGAAAATATACTTACCTATTTCAAAATTTTTTTTTTGTCTTTTTAAATTGGGGAAAAATCCAATAAAACGAACTTTTTTCCAAATTTCGTGACCTTAATAAAGGACACAAATCACAGACACTTTTTAAATTTCGGAAAGTATTTTTTAAAAAAAACTGTCACATTTTGTTCCTTTTTTTTTAAATTTTTAAAATCCTTTTTAGCGACAAAAAACCCGTTAACTTTTCTTGTTTTGTCTTTTTTACGGGTGAAGTATTTTGGGGAAGTTATGGCTTCAATTTTCTTGATAAAGTTCTTAATGTAGCTATTGAAAATTTTTTTTGTTTCATGTTTTTGCTTTTTTCAAATTTACCCCAACATGATTAAAATTTTTGCATTATTTCAGCAAGTGTTTCCCCCTTTTTTGATCAGCTTCAATTTCCTTCAGAGAGATCACAGATGCCCAATTTTTTTTTATATTCTGCTATTTACATTTATAAACCATAATCAGTCAAACATCACAATTAAAACCACTGTTATTCATAGGGGGAAAATAGCATGTTCAAGAAAATATTTTTTAAAAATATGGTCGTGCCGGGGGTCGGTCTATAAAAAGTACCTTAAGATTCTAAAAAAAAGTTTGCCACCCCAAAAAAAAGGGGATATGTTATCAACATTTTTAACCCCAAAGACTGTCAAATTTGAGATTCTCTGTCAAGGTCAGGAACAAATAAACAGTTTTTCCCCAAATTAACGATTTTGTATTTTGTTTCAGTATATATAAAAAAAAAATCTTGGCCAATTAATCCTTCAAAGTGCTCAATATGCTCTTATCCATGATCAAAAATACTTTTCCCTTGGAAAAAAAGCAAAAATTATATAATTTACAACTTCCCCAAAAAAAAAGGGGTGCGGTAATCATAACAGTAAGTTCGAAAGCCGAAAAAAAATTTTAAAATTTTGTTAAAAACGTAATAAAAAAAAAACTCATCTAGGATTACGCAAAACAAAACAAAATTTTTTTATTTAGCTTTGGATCAAAGATAAATGGGGCCCAAAGTAGAATCTTTTATTTTTTATGACCTTTTTTTTTACCAGATGATATATAAATCATATCAATGTAAATTGTATTTTTTTTTATATCAGAAAAATTTTTTTTATTCCCGTAAAAATTTTTTTTTAAACCTTTTATTTTCATATGCTCGCGCCCCCCCCTTTAGATTATCGCCCTTGGGGGGCCCACATTTGGGGAAACACTGCTGTAATCTGTTTTGCTGATAATCTGTTTGACCTTCTAGTTATTGGCACAGTTAGTTATGACCCCTCTTATGTGTGTTTGTTTCTCATTTAGGGAAGTTGTAAGTAGTGTATTTCTCTGTTGCGCTTTTTTCCGTGCAAAAGAGTTTTATGATGTTTGGATAACCACGGAGAACACTTTGAAGGATTACTTGGCCAAGACTTATTTTTATGAGTATTCTCAAACATATAAAAAATAATGAAAAACGTTTTACAGAATTTTCTTAGCATTAACATAAATATGATCATAATGAATAAACTTTTAACCCGGAAGTGGTCGCGCGGGACACACAGATCACAAAATCGTTAATTCTGTCAAAACTGTTTATTTGTTACCAAAGAAAAATTGAAAAGTTTTTGATAGTAGGTAAGTTTACTTTCTCTTAATTAAATTATTCACTAGAATCACGATTTGTATCGTGTACAATAAAATAATTATATAAAAAAAGGATTGGGGTGACTCAATCACCCCGCGTGACCATTAACCCTAGTATCGAGTGTGTGTCTGCCCTCGGGATAAAACATTTTGAAGCCTTCTCGCTTTAAATATTAAAAATAACACTATTATCCTTCATTTTAATTTTATATTATTTTTCATTGTTTAACATTAATTCTAAATTACAGTTCGCTTAAAACAAAATATAATAAGATCATTCATTTTAAAATATTTTACATTTTCGTAAATATTGTCGCGCATTTGGGTTTACTCTTCTGACAATTCAGCTATTTATCAAGAATGTTTTAGTTTTTTAAAAAATGAACTCGTTTGAAGAGCGGGTACTTCAGACAGTATAATTTTAATGTATCATTGCTGCACAAGCTATTTTTTTATAACTAATTTATTAATACTAAATTAAGAGCAAGTTTAATAAATATTAGCGACTTCCATGGGCTTGTGTTGCAGAGGAAAGTTTTTCAAAGGAAGCTTTACGATTAGAAATTGACACTCTGAGAACATTTTCTATATTTGGTTGAGATATATATTTTGTCTTGAAAGCAGCCACCGCATTTTACAATCTGTTCCAATTTAAAAATTCGAGAAAAAAATTAAAATATGTATTACTTAAAAAAGTTACATGTATAAAATTTAATATACTTATCTTACAAATTTGTACCGTTTATAATTAAGATCGTTTTGTAGCTTTAGCGTCAAAGTGTATTATTATTGTATTCAATACATTGTTACTGTATAAGGGGGGCGCGATAAAAATTATTATTGAAAAGGGGAGCGCCAGTATTGAAAGTTTGAGAAGCACTGGTTTAATATTCTGTTTCAATGGTTTCCCAACTTATGAAGCACCTGAGCTCCGTACTGATTATAAATCTTAAATCAGGGGCCGGCATCCTTTTAGCCCCGGTACGCCAAACCAATCTACCAGTAGGATTCAGCGTGCCACACAGTAGGGCTTGTTTGAAACACTTCGATTCCTGCGATAATGCATGCACAGTTAGAGAATAAAGGTCAGTAATGCACATTTACAGTTTTATCATATATAAATTTTGCATATATCGTTTAAAGATATTTCTTAAAATAAAAAGAAACAGCATAAAATACATTCATTTCTTCAAAAAACATATAAAAAAATTATATTTGTATTAAGTACATTTTTACATATTTGATGAAGTAAGAAATAGACAACATACAATTTACCTTCATTATAGTTAATTAAAAAAAATGAATACAAATTTTAATGCTAACCTAACGTTTTTATCGTTCTATTCTCATATCTAAAAATTAGGAGTATAATGCATGACGATGATAAGATTCTGAACATTCAGTTGTTAAACAATTTCTTAGCGTATTAAAAATATTTTTCATGTGAGGAAAGATTTGTTCACACACAGATATGTATAATCAAAAGTTGAAAACAGAGTACATGCAATTTTCTCTCTTCAAACAATTAAATCTCTGCAGCAATTACATTCAATAATTTATAAAATAGTCTAAAAGTTTATGCTTGGCCTTATCTTTCAGGATTTCCGTAATCCATAAATGTCTATAATTCTGAAAGGCAGGATTGAGGCGTTCACCATGGGATCTCCACACACGACAACGATTGTCATCCCTGCTGAGATTGAATCTGGATTCATAGCTAAAGACGACTTGGTTCCATTGCATTGCAGTCCAGTTTCCTCGTGTGTGGCTCTACTCCAAACGGAGGAGTTGATGGGTGGGCTTCAAGAGCAGCACACGTAATGGGCATTACGATCCAAAATGTTCTTCAGCCAGGCATCTTAGTATGGTTCGAGAAGACACAGGGGCTTCTAGTGAAGGTTATGCCTGTGCCTGGATGGCAGCCGATGAAGCAGTTGGCTGTACGCGTGCATTTCTTATGATGAGGCGGACTTCTCTACGACTGGCCTGTCGAGGGAGTCCTGAGCCTGGTCTTCGTGTAAATGACATCTCTCGGATCCACTGGTCCCAAGACCTCCTCACAACAGAATCAGAGCGGCCTAATTGACGAGATACTCTCCTAGCTGACCACCCAGCTTCCATCTTGCTGATGATTCTCCTACTGTCAAACATCAACAGCTGCTCATATTGTCTTCGAAAACGGCGTAATGGCATGTCTACCTCAGCTCTTGCTTTGTAAACGATTCAGCACACTCAAACAAGCTTTGGTTACCTGTTTTATACTCCACGGAGAACGACGTTAAACGCCCTCTACCGGTTTCAATGCGCCATTTTACGTTTTTCTAATCTTTATATATCTCCCTGACACGTACCTTCATGCCCAGTTTCGTTACGATCGCGAAGTTATTTCTTGGAGCGCTACTTTTTTTGTCCATGAGTGGACATATTAATACGGAAATCTTAACAAACCAAAATTCCTCTACACGGTTTATAAAAATGACTAAACAAATAGAAAAATTGTATTACTTAAGTTACATGCCTCATATAATCTAAGTTCGAGTGTAAATTCCATAGTTTGTAAGAGAATCAATACTTGACACATTATTAGTTCATATTTTAACCATCTTAGTTAAAAAAAAAAATAATGCATTTGAAACAACATTTAAAGTTTTTGATTAAAATTTTTATAGCTAAATTATCTCTAAAATGTAATCTGTTGGTCTGTTTGGGAACATTTTACTATAATTCTAAATATCAAATTGATTATTAAGTGTCATATCAAAATTTTTTGGGTTGAATGGGATTTAAAAGGGAACCTTTTTTATTCCCCTTTTGCAGTGCAGGGGTTTTAAAAAAACCACAGATAGACGGGAAATTTTTTATTATAAAAATTTACGTAAATTTACACTTAATATCATACAGTAGAAGTAGGTTGGAGTACAATAAACGCTTTTGAATGTACTGAGAATATTTGGAGCACAAAAGTTCAAAGCTGCTATTGCGTTTTTACTATGACGAACAAAGAAATTCTGAACAATACGTGTATTGTTTACTGTTGCAATGCCCCAGTCCGCGAAACTGAAAAGTTGTGGTTGAGAAAATAAGCCCGAGAAACAAACCGCTCAGGCACACATAACGTTGTTAAAAAGGATAAGAAATTACTAGTATAGCTTTTGGTAAAACCAAACACTGAATTGTTATTTATTTGACTTCAAACTGCAATAAGGAAGACAGAGAACAGAAATTTTAAAACATAACATTGATCATAATTCATAACAACATCTAAGAATCTTTTAATACGGTGGTTCTTAAGCTGGGGACTATGGACCCCTGGGGGGTCCACACAGCTTGGGGTTCTGCGAGGTTCCCATTTAATGTTAAGGTATTCCTCTTGTATAGACTTTGAAAGGCACTAAGGGAAAAAAATTAAAAAGTTTCCCTATCCTATACGGAACATAAAACTCTCCAATGAAAATTTTTACTAAAATATGTATTTCGATCAAAAATATTAAATCAGATTTTTTTTTTTACTGTTTGTAACTCTGACATTAAAGGGGAATATTTCAAAAAAAATTTCACAAACATTTGTTCAAAAATTTAAAACTAGATTCATGCGTCCAATTCCCATTCACTCCAGGTTGCGTTTAGGGAGGTATTCAAAATCTTGGGGTGTCCGTGACGTCAGGGTGATATATAAACGAGGGCCATGGTGATCGAAAGTTTAAGAACTGCTGTTTTGATATACGTTTGGGGAAAAGTCTGGGAACTATTTTTTTTTTAGGGGTACCAGTTTCGTTGAAAAAAGTGACGTATATAAAAAGAAAAGGTCTTAACTCATGTCGGACAATGAATAGTTTTAAAAAAATTTGTAACCACTAATTTATTACTGTGTATACAAGGTATGGCCTTCTGGTGCAAAAAAAATGACAACACAGTACACCAAAGTTGGCATGGCAAGCCTGGGCCCAAATAACAATGTAGTCCCCGCACCCCACACGCTGCCAACGATGTGGGAGGCACTGAACACCATCAGCCTCAGCATTTGCCGCACCATATGTGAATCGGGTAACCTGTTGGAGCACAGCATTAGCAAACCGTGCTAATGTACGACATCATAGGGCATTATTCCCAAGGGCTTCTTCTAATTCACTGTGACATTCATCGCATTCCACTCTCGGAGAACGGCTATTTTGATGTAAGCGCGCTGTTCAACACGGGTTACTGCCATTTCGCACGACACTCACCAACTGACTGATTTCACAGCCCTCGCTGTGCTACCACCAGATATCACAGAGCCATCTGTTAATCTGCATGAACACTATGCCAGCAGAACTTCCACACGACACGTATACGTTTGTGATCTGTTCACATATCTACAAGAAAAAAAATAGTTACCATGACTTATGCCCCAACTCACGTACATAAATGACTTATAGAACAATAGTATATACGTATAATATATATATTTTTTTTTACATTTCTTTATACAATATATCTATTAAAATAATATTCACCCCAAAAGAATTAACAATTGCAATAAACCTAATAGTTAGGTAAACTAACCGAAACTCTAATTTTCTATAGCATGCTTTTAAATGTCATAATTAATCAAATGGAGCATACGAAGATTAGTAGGTACGCGTAAAAATAGACACCTCCAGCTTATTTTTTTCCAAAAACCAGACGTCGTTCCAAAAGTGAAATATGCTCCGATTCTTAGAGTCAATAAGAAAGGAACTTACTCTTCTGTTAAACTTTTTGCCCGTCTAAGACATTAGATCTCACTTAAGACAGAAATGCGATAGATATTACTTTATTTTGCTTTTATTCTTTTATTACGCATTCAGACTTGAATTCTAACATTCTATTTTAAGAATTAGGATTGAGAAAGAAGGAAGATGGTTTAGTGCCGAAGAAAGTTTTCAATCAAATGTTTCTTTTCAGCCCGAAAAATAATATTAGATTTCCTGTTTCATATGCTTGCTTCTTATAGTTAAGAAATAGTTTCAGTATGTTATTGATACTGGAATTGTTTATATGATTTATATTTCACTTTTTTCTAAATAGTTTATGGAACTATTTAAAAGTTTCAGAAAATATCACCAATGCTAGGTTTTATTTCTTATTTTGTAAAAGGGTCTTCAGAAAAAAATAGTCTAAGAAGATAAAAGTATTACCGTTTAAAAAAGCAACATTTTTAATATATTTATATTTTATTTTTAAAATATTTTATTCATATTCGAAAATCAGAACATGTCCTATCTGTTTCAAGCTACCATTCAGTATTTCACCGGTATGAATGAGATACATCCAATTCAAACAATCGTCTAACTTAGTTTTCTTTCTAAATAATATCCAAAACATATATATTGAGATATACAGCAAATTTTGGAGCATTGTATTTTTACAGTTACAAAAAAATTAATCATGATAATAATTATCATGCTATAATTCATCATTGTATAAATCAGGCACAGGTACTGTAGAAAGACCGATGTAATGTCACATGAATCAAACACATTTTTCTCTTATAAGTCATATACTTAAAATCATATTTATTCAATTAATTTAATTAATAAGCTATTAAAGACTAAACATTTCATTTTAAACAGTGTTTAATCTGATAAGCCATTCCTTTTTAACTGTCCCGTATATTTCACAGTACATCGACAGTCTGAAACTCAAATTCATTACTTGATTAATGTATATGAGTGAAAAAAGAATGATTTAACGAAACGATATGATAGATTAAACGATAAACACAATCAACTATTACAAGCTGTAATTGCGAATAACATTAACCATAAGCTGGGACTGCATTACGTCGTTTTCAAGTAGTGTGATGCATACTAGAGAGACATCGAACAAGACTCATGCAAAGTCCTATTGACAAGTCATAAGAATCCGATACCTTTAACTAAACAGTCAAAGAAGAGTGGTATTCCTTATTATTCAATTTAGCAATCTTTATACTTTCCTTATATAACTGGAAAATGTTTCATTCCCCAAATGCTAAAAAGAATTAAAACAATATCTGGCTAACGAAATTTAGTTCTGATGATTACTTCATGGTGTGGCATTTTTTAAAGACAGCAGTGTAGTTAAAAAAAATAAGGGGGGAAGGAATAACATTACAGATGAAAAAATAGTAATAGGGTTAGTATAATATATATATTATATATATATATATATATGTGTATATATATATATAGTATATATATATATATATATATATATATATATATATATATATATATATATATATATATATATATATATATATATATTATATATATATATATATATATATATAGTAAGGTTTTCATTTAAAATACAAATTAAAGATCATTTGTATTATTTGAGATTTGAAAGCATATGATAACTATGTTTCTTACAAAAATGCGAGCTAAGGATTACTAGTCATTACTAGTTTGAGATAAAAATTGTTTATTTACTTTTTTTTCTTTGAAGCAATTCTTTGATTGAGAAGAGAGCTGGATTATGAGCTTTGGAACTGGTGTTCTTATATATTTTGTAACTCATCAGGAATATTTTTATTTGGTTTTCAAGACATACTTTTTGTGAAATTGTTGGGCGTAATATTGTATGCATCTTAGAGGCTTCCACTCTGGTCTGTTAAAAACTTATTACCTTTTATATTGCATATATTTTTAACATTCCTTATGTGTTTTGCTTATTTAAAAAATATACCGATTTAAACAATTAACAAATGATTATTTAGTATTAATCTCTCTTGTTTAGTGGTCTTCTACACTGCTGGCCATCGTAAATGCAACACCAAGAAAGAAAGGAGACAGCATAACAAAATTTATTTTGTAGATAACATGTTGACCAAGTATCAAACGATTAATTTTATCGACTTCTGTGAAGTGTTGTTCCTGTTAGAATCAGTAGCCAGAGTAGCCGCCATTATTGGAGATCACCACTGCCACACGTCTCGGCATTGAATCAGAAAGACTTTGGATGTGTTCTTGGGGTACAGCAGACCAAGCAGCCTCCACACGTTGCCAAAATTGATCTGGTGTGGCAGCTGGGGGTGTAATCTGGGTCAATCATTGAGCAACTTTGGACCACATGTTTTCTATCGGCGAAAGTTCCGGAGAGCGAGCCGGCCAGGGAAGCAATCCAATCTGGTGATTGACAAAGCGGGCCATGTGTGGTCGCGCATTTTCCTGTTAAAATATGGCTGTGTCCGAGCCCTAACGGTAAGGAAGGACAACTGGCCCCAAAACCCCCCGGATATGTAGCGCTAGCGTTTAATGTCCCGGGGCAATGCGTACTAGAGGAGTGAGAGGACATCCAATACCGCTCCATACCAAAAACCCGGTGCAGGACCAGTGTGGGGTGCATAACGCAGTTTTTCCCAATCCTCTTCACGTTGTTCCGGTTCGAATCCTACCATCGGGGAGGCGACAGATGCGTGACTCGTCAGAAAAGACTTATTCCATTCTGCCGCAAACATCCTTCGTTCATCGCATTTGGCAATGGAGACGCTGGGGTTCTGCGCAAGGGAAAAAACCGAATGGATGCTTGGGACAGCCCATCTGCTGTAAACGGGAAGGGACGTGTAGACACTGAATGATGCGTTACAGACTAATGTGAGGCGGTTGGGAGGGATGGATCTGTCACTACCATGCGCAAAATTTGCCTATCCTCACGTGAAGTGATGGACTGAGGGATGGATCGACCACGTAGTTCCGTCGTACCCTTGATCTAACGGTCACATATCCAGATTACAGTTTTGGTTTCGTCCAACACGGCTCCCGTTTTTCCCTGGATAACCACAACCGGTAGGCCATTCCCCCTGTAAAACCGGGATACGACGCAATCACCGTTTTTACGAGACATAACGATCTTTTTTGAAAACCAGAAAAAAACACAGTTCCCGAACTTGAAATGTTCGAAATCTTTCCCTTTAAATAGCGCTTTGAGGAGGCGCCACAGGCACGCGTGATGTGTGTTCGTTAATTTCTAATCATTTGCATATCTTACCTCCGCTAATGCATGTTGTAAATTTCATTTTATTTGCATGCTTCCTTCAGGGTGTTGCATTTACGGTGGCCAGCAGTGTATTTAATTGTAAACTTATTTCAATTTTATAATGAACTAAAATTGAAATTATTCGCGACATACACTATGTCTTAAAAAATAAACTCCGAACAGAAAATTATAAAAGAATAATTATCATTTATTGGAACACACAATGACATGTTCACAGGTTGTAGAAAAAAGAGGAAATGCCACGCAAAATAACATAGGAAAGCAAAAATTAGTTTTCAAATAAGTAGCATGGACAGTAAAGCCCCTAACTTGAGCGAGAAAAAAATTAGTTGTAAAAATCATCAACAAGGCGTTTGACCAACTTTACTAAAAATGCACTCTCAATAGCGTAAATTCATACCTGCAAGCAGGTTTCCAATCACACTTCGTGAGATTCATGCCCATTCTCGAAGAAGACATGTTGTCAAGTAATTAAGGTTTTTGAGAGGATTGTATTAATTATAAAAACATATCACAAATGTGTCCCGTACATGCTTTGTTGGATTCAAGTAAGACGAATTTGCTGGCCATTTTGTTTTGGAAGCACTGTTTTCATTTTTTTCTTATTGGATGACCAATAAAGCTTTATGTACACATGTGTTATCATTCATAAACATCCCATCACGATCCATGGTTACGGATCAACATATGGTCCAAGATTGCATCACAATAAATTACTGCTGCCACTGAAACGGTACTAATGACGTGGAGATGAGTTTGGCCACCGACTCGTATCCCTTTTTCAAATCATGGTGCCAATACGACTGTAACTGTGTCTTTTAATGGTTTTGTGAGTTTACGATTGAGTTCCTGAGATTCCCTCTTCCGTCAAAAACTCATTTTCAGACATCTGAAAATAAGAAATGTATAAAGGATCAAGAACAAACCTAACACTCAGTGGAATGAAAGAATTAGCGAATGCTGAAATGAATCTGTTTCTATATTGCTTACATTACATAGCTCTATGTGAAATTAAGCATTTTTATTTACAGCGAATAATTGCTTTTTATTGAAATGTGCACATGCCAATTTTGTTGCTGTAACTTTTTTCTTGTAAAGTTATGCTAATTTGGCTGTTTGTTGCTTATTTTTTGAGATAGTGTGGTAAATTACGAAGTTTTCATCGTTTCTTTTTGTTTATCATTAAAGTTAGCAGTATAATTACATTGCTGGGTTTCTCTACAGTATTTACAGTTGGCGAGTTAACATTAAGCTGTTTTTTTACCCAATCTACACTGGTAGAAAACCCTTATTAGACATATGTTATTTCATTGGAAGGTCAATCATATTATAACATAAATTATAGTACGTTTGCGTGATGGAAGAGAGAAACAAGATATGCATAAACATTTTTGTTTCATTTACACTTAGATCATGAAACAGCGACCAAGAGAGACTTTGGGCTACTGGTGTGTTTAGTTAGTTTTGATTGTAGTGAAATCTGAAATTGAAGAAATAGATTGATTACTGTAAAATTTTGAACGTATGTAGAACATATCATTTTAAAAAGAACTTCATTGAGAAATATTTAGGAAGCGCAGCGTATAATAAAAGTTTTCAGAAATTCAAAATCGTTTACAGAGTTTTAATATCGTTTCAAAGGTGAAGTTTGTAGCAGGCAAAAGATTTGAGACATTCCTTACAATACTAAAGGGCTTGAATGACAGGTATATAAGTTAATAGTAAAGAGAATTCATCGTACTTCGCAAACTACCACAAAAATTCTGATTGTATGAATAACTTTTTTAAGATATTTGTGCCAAACACTTTTGACTGTCCCTCTGCCCTTACTACTACTTTCTCTTGCCACTACCTGCCTCAAAATATGGCTGATCTCTAACATAATAGAATGCTCATACATCTCAAGTGAGAATAGAGTAAGTCTTTTTTCACCTGACCGCAGACATCAACTGATCTTGCTGAGAGTCGTACTGAGTACCAACCGCAGAATATCCATTAAAACAAGGATGATTCTTATAAAGTAATGTATGGACCAGTAGCATTGCGAAAGGTCTTACTCAGTTGCATGTCATAACTCAGTTGTGATTCTATATGAAAGCTGATCGAGTCATTAATAACTTCTTATTCTCCTTTTCCCATTTAAAGCTTTTGGGATGTCTTGAGGCAATGCATTGTTGCTAGAAATCAGTCTCCTAAAAAACAAAACGCGTCTGTTCACTAAAAGATAAATGGGAACACTTGGATCAACTGTTCCTGGATTACATTACTAGAAGCATGCCCTGATGTGTTGATTGCATCGAGCTTCACGTTGAAGATATGTTATATCAACAGGTGTTTGAGAAGTATATGTAATGAGTTTTTTTTTTATATAATTTGTACATTAATGCTCTCGGTTCAACATATTGAAGTCAACCAGTAATGCACCTTCTGGCTTTAATCTAGTGTACAATATCATATCTTTAAGAATGAAGTTTAGCATTTATTTGTTCTTACCTTGATATTTATACTAGTTGGCTGCAGTTTGAGCTTATGTATACCAGTCATTCGAATGACAGGCTTGGGGATACTTCAGAAATTAATATCCTCAATGCTTAATTATTAAAAATTTAAAAAATTAAACCATTAAATAGAGTTAGCACAATAACATTTGCATCCAGAAAGAATACAATTTCTAAATACTTTAAGAATGTTTTTTTTCATGTTTTGTTTATGAGTACAGTGGTATCGCGCGTTTTTCAAGTTATGTTTTACCGCACAGACGAACAAACTTTATTTTCCCTGCAGTTAAGTTTTCTTCAATAATCATTAACCCCTTCAGGACCGGCAAAAGGAGAAAGAAACGTTCCCCAAGCCCACATGTTCTGACAGTATACGCACGCATGGGACCGGGCAAATTTCCCTAATAAACCTAATTTCAGTCAAAAATTAATATAAAATCTTTAATGCAAGCGCGTATGCTAAAATTTACTATTTACTATCACATTGATCATATCTGAATGTATGTTACAAAAATGTCCGCTATATTTAAAAAAAAATAGTTGCGAATTTTAAGGAAAATGTTTTTATTTGAATAAATGAAAGTACTGTTTTCGCCATGATGAGCAAAATAAAATAGACGCAAAACTTACAAAATACTAGCTGGCAGATTGCAAAGTATACATTTACTCTCACATAAACTTGTGTCTTGAACTGATACAAATCTTTTAAATAGCAGATAATATGTACCTTTATTTTTATTTTTAATTAATCCTTAAAGCATTCTTAGTATCATATTAATATTAAGTTTATTGTTCTTATGGTTGTGACAACTCTGGATGCGATAACAACAAAAAAAGAATCATCTCATTTTTTTCTTATGAATATCTGCTTTTAAACCATAATTCTTGTTTGAGGGAGATCAATTCACTATCATATCATTGTTTCATATTGTAAAATATTTACTTCTTTTTAAATTTTCTTTCTTTATTTTGAACTAATTTTTATAATTGATTATTCAAATTAAGCAGTATTATATAATCTTTGGATTTAAAATTCTTTTTTCCATGTTATTATCTCGTCTGCTTTAATTGAATATAATTCATAAAACTAATTTTTCTGATTAATTCATTTATTTGCTGACATAAAATCGCCTGCTGTTAAAGTTATATTGCTTAAATTGGCATCTTTTGTTATTGTTCTAAATATGTTTTTTTTTAATCGGAGAAGAATAATGCGTAATTGAAGCTGATTGAACTTAATTCCTATGCGTAATTTTGATATTTCATTCATCTGGAGATCCTTTTGACCTTTTAATGAATATAAGTATGAATAAATAAAATTTTGTCTTATATTATTCACGAACTCTGCCCGCAAAATCGGCAACGTTTCTTTTTCTAGATGTAATGTAAAAGATATCATCTAATGCTTTGTTAGCCAAAATATCATATTAAACTATGAACAGATTTCTAATCCACAGAAACATAGAGATTTACAGCCTTTACATGTATTTCTAGTTGGGTTGAGTGTAAATCGTTTCTGCATCAGTCATTTACTCCTCCGCCTTTTTATAAACATCTGTTGAAGTTCCTTCTGGCTTTAAATAAAGGTATATCTGAGAAATCAAATTAATTTTTAAATATTATTCTAAGGTCACTCAGATCCATCGTATGCTAAATAAAATTGAAGCCGCTTTCAAGTTGGAACAGTTACAACCAAGACATCTCACACTGAACACAGCAATCAAAGAGGTGAGTTATAAATTTTCAACAGAATGTTGGAATATTTTAATAAATATTCAACTTTTTAACGAATACTGTTTACCTTCTCCATTACACAACACAACTTTGTTATTGCAGTGAAATTTTTTTAAATGTGTGCACTATTATTATTTTTGTCCTCCAAAGTCTTTATATTAATGGGGTTCATAATTAGCTACTTTTTTTTGTTTTCTCTTGCAAAATCATTAAAGGAAAGAGATTATTAAAAGTAAATTTTTCGAGCAAACAATGTACAGTGTTCAAGGTATAACAAGATGATTTATATCTAATATTGAGATAATGATGTTGTTTACTTTATTGTTTTCGAAGTGTCGTTTGAGTTTCTTAATTAGTTTTTCAAAAAGTAGAACATTGATTGTGTTTTCGTTTAATAAATCATACCATTAAAAAAAGAAAAGCACTAGAAGCTAAAAAATGATAATATAATTAAGAGAAATGCTGTATTGGATCATAGAATCAATACTGAAATATATGTTATAATTATATTTCGTCAATGAACATTGTGGTTAGATATGTTTCCTTCAGTTATTTTTATTTTTGTAATATAATCTTGTATTTTATATTTAATACAAATAATTCATGTTTTGTTTAAAGCTGTTTTCTTTGACTGGTCATTTTTTTTAAAGTACATATTCAGTTGTATCTAAAAATATTTAAATTTTGTAATAATTTTATGCTAATGATAATGAAAATGCAAAATTCTATCTGAAAAGTTTTATATATTATTTTTAAAAAACTACAAAAAAAAATTAGTTTTTTTAAAAACTAACATCACACAACATATAAATTTCTTTGAATATATTTGCCATTCACAAAAAAGTACTTTGTGTTAACTTGTTAAAACTATCAAAATGAAATATGTTTCCATTCTGCAATATTCACTGAACTACGTAGAAATAAATTAATTCCAATTATATACAATATATATATATAAACAAGACATCCATTATTTTTTTTAAAACCCACGTTGAAATAAAGTCAATATTCTGTATGAATGAATGGAATAAGAAAATAGAAATTTGAATTTTTCAACTATTAAAAAATATACCTAAAAACAAAATATTTAATAAATTCTCTCAAACTCAGTGGCGCAATAGCCCATCAGGGGCCAGGGCCTACTGTGCCCATCCCAGTAAACGTGGCCATTGGACTCTGAAGTATGAGCAGATGTTTCGAACAGGTGGTCAGTCTAAAGTGAAACCTAAAGTGCTTAAGTCTCCAAACAAGCTTGGTACTCATTTATCGACATTCTGCAGTATGGAGGTAAGGCTGAATCGACCTTCCCAGCCCGGGAATAGAACCCGTACCTATGGTGTGGAAGCGTGATACGCTACCACTTGACCACTAGGCCTTAAAAAGTTCTCTAAAATTATTTAATAAATTTCAATCACAAAATTAAAATTTTTATCATGAATTAAATATCTTTGTTTGGATTAAAAAAATAAAATCATTTTCACTGTGCATAAACAGAAACAAAAAAGTAACGATCTTCCTTATTCAACAGTCGCTATATTTTTCGTAGACTAAATTAAAAATAATTAAAAGTTTTTGATTATATTTCACTTAATGATTGAGTAATCATTTTCCTATCGTAGTTCGAAGGATTTATTTCAAAGTGGTCAGACTGACAGAATCATAGAATTTACGAACAAAAAGTAACAATATTTACTTTTTTAATCTAATATTTAGTTTTTAATTGTATAAAACTGTACTGACTTAAACACTTTATAATATTCCCATGAGAAAAACATATAAATAAAATAATTTTAGTCAAAAATGTATGTTACACTTTTTTAATTTCCATTTATTTTTCCATTATATTAGAATATGCCTATTAAAATAGGCAATGTTTTTGTACATCAGCATATCAAATGATTTTGGTGTTCAGAGTTTTCATGTAAATAAATAAGAACTTTTTTTTTTCATTTTCTAATGTAAATGATAAAAGCATACATAATTTAAGCCCATAAATAAATAAACTCATTAAAATTTTATTTTCTACGATTTTGTCTGAAACAAGTAATATAAAAAAAATAGTTTTTAAGTCAATTCCTACTTAGATCAACAACAAAAAATTTATTTTAGCTACTTTTTACTAAATAGTTACAATTAATATAAATATGTATATACATAGGACAGAATCACAACATTAAGTGGTAATTAGTTTTTTTAATTATCATTAAAGTATCGTATTATCCTTTTAATTTCAGTCCAACTGAATGCTTTAACACGTGAGAAAAAAACCTTTTAAAGTTTTGACACCAGTCGCCAAAAGGGTCGCTAAGTCGCCAACATGGCTGTATTTATAATTCTTTAAATAATTAGTTTTAATCAATTAATTTTATTAATTATAATCAAATTATTGTATTGTCATCCAAAATGATCCTGCATATAAAATTTCAGCTCAATTCAGCGCTTTAAAATGTATTTTATTAATGATTGAAAATTCCACCATGATAAATAAATAAATATACAAATATATAAATAAATAAATATATAGAGAGTGCCAGCTAATAGTAGGAATTGAAAAATATAGCAACTTTTTAACTTGAATGCATTTATAGGTAATTATAGAAGTCGACCGAAAAATTCCCTCAAACACCGAATTTGGGGAAAAACCCATTACATTAAAAAAAAAAGATTCGCACAAGCAGATAAATTCATTTCTTGAACAAGACTTATTTCAGTTGAAGAATTTTAAGAAAAATTCGATATATTCGGAAAATTTTAATTCCTCACTTCCTTTTTTTCCCAAAATGTTTCACGTTCTTTGAAACTACTTTTTCAAGGAGATAAGATATTAAAAATCGAAGACCGATTTTCACTTTAGATAGAGTAATAGTTAAAATATTTTAAAAAAAATAAATTTTTTTATCCCTTTTTTTTTAATAATAATTATTTTTTTTTTTTTAATGGAGAAATTTCAACAAAACCTTTTTTAAAAAAACCCTAAAAATTTTGTTAAATAAAAATTCAAAGGCCAAACGGTTGTTAGTACAAATAAAGCGAAATTTTCAAAGCAAAAAAAATATTTAAATGTAAAAGTATTTGGTGTACCACCCCCCCTTTTAAAAAGGGCGCTATACGCAGATTTTGAATTTGCTTGTGGAAGAATTACATATTGCGTATGCGCAGCAAAGTTCTCTTCGGCTAGGACCGGATCATGAGGGGACGCCGACCAACCAAATCCCACACGTGCTCAATAGGCTATATGCGGCGAATAAGCAGACCAAGGAAGAAGTTGCATGTGTTGGGCTGAACAGATGTCCAGAACAATCTTTGCAACATGTAGGCGCGCATTAACCTGCTGAAAGATAGCTCCAGGGATGCCTTGAAGGACGGGAACGATTTAGTACACCTATAGCAGGAGACCAACGTTCTGCAAACTGCCTGGAGGAAGCTGTATGGTCATTCAGGAGCAGGTGTCGATCGTTTCACGCTGAAGTCACATTCCGTCGTCCATTGCCAGTTTTTCGAGGTGTTCGGTGCTCATCGGTCCACTGCTTCCGAACTCGCATCACTGTGGAACTGTTCCGCTGCACATGAGCTCCTATTGCGTGATAGGAAAATCCTCCTTCTCGAAGGCCGATAATTCTACCACGTTCAAACTCCGTAAGCTGCTGGAATTTCTCCTTACTTCATCGTGGAGGCATACTTAGGTATCACTAAACGTTCGCCACTAACAAATAATCATTAACTATTTCCAATGTTTCAGCGTCAGTTCAGAGGGCGCTGCGCACACCACGCTTGCGCGGTATCTCTGAAACTTTACTAATTTACGTAACATTCTATAATTGATATTTGCTGCAAAATTCATTTAATTATGATTATTCCTTCATGGTGTTGCATTTTCTTACAAACAGCAGTGTATTAACAAAAGTTAATTGCAGTTTACGTTAAAAAAAATAAGTAAAAAAGTTTTTAAAAAAGTTGTTGTCGCACTATAAAGCAATCTTTAGGTTATTGGCAACGGACCTCGTGGTTTTGAACTTCGGTCAAAATGATCCCTGAACTAGCCCTCTCCTTGTAACGGGTAAAATTCGGGTACTTCTAAACCTCTTGGGGAAACTAGGAGATTTTAGTTTCCCCAAGAGATCTCTCCATTAAGATGACTTGATTTTCTGCAAATGTAACTACTATTTTACCCTCCACTATACGCGCTTCCATAGGCACGCGGCATCTCTCAGATGCATAACGTCATACTTACGTTTGAAGGTGATTTAATCCTTTTATTGGTGAGATTTAAAGCTTAATGTTATATCTATAATATTGATATACCGTGCAGTGTGACTGAAACTGTTAATTTTTATATTATCTATAGCAGGCGTCGGCAAACTTATGGCATGCTTGCCACATGTGACATACGGTACAATTCTCAGTGGCTCTCTGCACTACTCTACAAATTTGTCAATTTTTGATTTGTTGGATGATGATAATGATGCGTTTGGTGTTTTATGGCGCAAGAGCCAGTTCTGGCTATACTGCGCCAAACATTCATAGATCTGTGGTCTGGACCGGAAAAGAAAAAAAAGAAGAAATTGGATGACAAGATGGAGGGTCGAAAATAGAGAAGGATCACTGGACACCCGTGTTTACCAAAGATAGTAAGCCCCTTGGGAAAAGGAAAAGATCATTAGTGTACCTCGGGATTGTGACACACGTACCCATCTAAAGAAGGTAAATCCCCTGAGGGGTTGAGGGGTTGATTTGTTGGAAGTTAATAAATTTGTAATGGTGCGTCTTGATAAACATCTTCAGAATTATGAACATTTAAGGAATTATGAAAAAAATCTGAAAGATAAAGATAAGAAATAAATTTACAGCTATTTTGTGAAATTTTGGATGACATTACTGGAGAAATTTAATTGTTCGAAGAGAAAAAACTGCAAGTACTGTGCTTTATCGCTTTTGATTCTACATACCTGAGTAAAAATACTTTCCAACTCTGAAAAATATTTAAAGTCCGCAAATAAATTGTTTATCAACTGAAACCTCAGAATCGTGTCTAATTGAAAGTCACAAAGTATACTCCTGATTTTTCGATATGAAAAAAAGCAGAGTAAAGAAAGCACTACGTTCTCATTAAACTTTTTATGGTATCTTTTTATTTAACTATAACGAAGGGAAATACTTATATTTTATTTCTTATTTTAATAGATATGTTTTAAAATATATAATACACATGTACAATTTTAATTTTTTAATTTTATTTTTTTTATTTTTGTGAAGAAATAGTTATATTTTATGTTGTTTATTTGCATGTTAAGAAATATCTTTAAATGATGCAAAAAATTGATCTATAATAAAATTTTAAACTATCTACACATTATTGACCTCTATTCTCTAATGCAGAATGCATTATCGCTTGATTCGAATTGTTTCAAAAATGGCTCACAGTGTGGCACGCTGTGCGCTATTGGTAGATTAGTTTGGCACGCCACAGCAAAAAAATTGCCGACCCCTGTATTACCTACCTATCAAAGTAATGTATTGTTGCTGAAGTAATAGATACTAGAGGGAAGTACTTATCTACTTGTAGCACCCAAGGTTTCAAAGCCTTCAGAGATTAAATGATACAAATCAAAATAGCTATTATGTGTTAAAATGGAAGGAGGGAAAAACATGCCCTCCCCCGAAAATAAAAGGTTTACTTATCGATTTGTATATTGAACAATGAAAAATCATAGGAAATTGAATCCTCTGGTTGTCAATGAGCAAAACTAATTACGTCTATAAAAACAGTAATCAAAAGTATTCTTAATGCTGAAAACATTTTTTTAAAAAAATTATTTTGACACAAACTTGATCCCATTACGATAATACGAATGTTACTCACGTCCTAATATAATATTTAAAGTATAATCAGAATATTTTTAACTTTCTTGGTGTTGTTTCTCTTATATAGTTCTTCATCCTGAACGGGGCGTCAATCCTGGGGTAAAAGAACGAGACGTGGAATGTTCTTTTTTTCCCTTTAAAATTTTTAGGTGACGCCCTCAAGATTCTCTGATGCCCATTCCCAGCAGAAAAAATATTTTAAAGAAGTTGTAAAATATTTATTTCGAGTTATTTTAGTATAAAACTGAAAATTACAGTCTATATTACAGAAAAAATGAAATATAACAAAAAATTTAAAAACATTAAAATTACGTGTTGGGCGCTGGCATCTATCGATTTAAGGGCCCTTCCCCTCGCATCCAGGGGTTAAAACTAATGCGGGTGGGCAGAAAAAAAAGGGGCTTTCCCACTCACCGTGTGGACGGATTAAAATTATTTTACTTGCATTCAGAGAATCGAGGTCAACGGAGTTAAAAACCCCGATTTTTTTGAAATTTAATGGTTAATCGTTGATCATTAATAAAGAATCTAAGAAAAGAAAAAAAATTGGGCGAGAGGGTTTTGTCTTGAAATTTAAAATCCTCCCGAACCACCGGGGGGAAGTAAGTATTTAACCAAGTATTTTGGGTAAGGGAAGGATCCCCAAGGAGTCCGACTGAAGCAAAGTGATTTTCGATAATTTTACGTGAGATAAAGTGTTAGGATTTCAGATTGTTCTCAGAGTCAAACTATAATGCTGTATATTTTAAAAATTTTAAAAATAGATTAAAGTAGTTTTTTAAATTATGCCTGCTTTTCCCGAACCCCTAAACCCAACCGTGAAATTTTTCCAAGCAACCACATCATACCAAAGGAAGGATTTGACTTTCTACAGATTTACAAGCATCAACCTTTACACGGTGGGTCTTCAGTAGCACTAGAACTCCAACTAATTACATTCTAGCCTTGAGTTCGTGATTATAACTATTGGACAACCGAGGCACAAGACGATTATCAGGTATGACTTTTATTTTTATGAACATCAAACATGAGCTTCACCGAACCAATTACTATTTTTTTATTTTTTTCTTTATTTCTTTATTTTTGCATCCTTCATGATGATGGTATAAAATCAAATAGGGGGGTGCAGTGGTGTAGCTGGGGTTGCAGAGTGGGCCATGGCCCCGGGCGGCATACATAAGAGGGGTGGTGGCAAGCACCACGATATTTAAATTCAAAAAATATTTCTAACTCCAAATCTCGCCCGCGCGATGAAACTAACGGAAACGAGGGAAAGCTTTAATTCAAGCACAGATGCAGGAAGTTTATTAGTCGATAAGCAATCGCATTCGTTTTTATTTTACTTAGACTTCTGGCAACCGGTACTGTGTGAAGTCAATGATGCTTAAATTATTTGCAAACAGGGGGACCAAAAATCTATCAATGTGCTCAAAAAATACATGTTTTATAGATTGTATTAGAAGCAAAACGAGATGAATTTGTAGATGGCGCTTTGATATATCCTAAAAGTTTATGTAAAGGGCTTGAAATTTTTTTTGAACTCCCAAGACGAATCAGGAGGAAGCATATATTTGGCGACGGAAAAAAAGAGGCAGTTATCGCTCGAAGATGACTTGAGGGAACAATTTTCTTAAATTGACAGAGTAACTGCTGAACGAGTAAGTTTCCCAACAGTTGGGGAATCTAGGGCAAAAATATGATTTTCGATAAAAAAAAACTTAATGTTCAATCTCCGAAAAGACATTAAAAGAAAATTCCAACCTGAGCGCTTAGCTACAAGTTTCTAGCCAAACCGACCCAGACTGAAAAAAGAACCTTTAGGTCTAGTTCTGGTTTTATTAAATCAGGGTCTGCACGTAAAATTCCGCCATTCCACTGATGTTTTTCCTTCAAGATTCCCAAAAAGCGGCCGAGTCGCATTCTTAAAAAAAACAGCTCAACCGCTTTGAGAACCCCACCTGAAAGCAAAAGAAATATGTGGGGATTTTGAAGCATCTCCAGAATGGCAAACATTAAGTAGACCGCTTAGAGGGTTAAAATATATTATGAGTCCAAATTTGAAGATGGTTACCAAACATTGTCAAATGTTGAGAATTTTAACATCCCCAAAGAAAATGCCAGTTGCAAGAGAAGTTTTTAAGCAAAAAGATCACAAAAATTATCTCAGAAGACAATTTTCAGAAGCTAACAAATTTAGCAATTCTGGCAATTGAATATGACATACATATTTACACTTGTACAAAAGATTTTGCTGTGAAAAAAAAACGTAAAAAATTTATTTAAAAAAAAAAAAATAAAGCTTTTTTTTTACTTTACTAATTTGCTTGACTAATAATTAAAATAGAGAGGCAACAAATTTCCGGTAGGACCCAGGCGGTGAATGCCAATGCTACCCCATCGTTGGGGTGGGTGTAAATTAACTCGATAGAAAACTGATTTAATTTTTGTTTTATTATTACTAGGGGCGTACATTTGTCTTTCTTACGGTGAACCAGAACCATTATACAAATTAAAGAACTGTTCATACCCATTGCTCAAATTTTAAAACTGTAATTTACATAATGTAGTTCTACTTTTATTTTAACTTATACCTGGGTATTTAATACGTTAATATTACTTTCCCTTGTATTTATTTTATGTTTAAAAAAAATGTGATTTTAGCAATCTACCCCATCCCTTATAATAAAACAGTGTTTCAGCGGAAACTTGGCAAAATACTGTCAATACAGCCAAGTTGGCGTTATTTTTGAAGATTAAATTTGGCGACTTGGCGACCATGTTGTAAATCAATGCTGGTGACCTGGTGATCATATGGATGTTTCTGAAAATCAGTGAAGAAATCTATAACATCCCGATGTACGATGTAAGTGGATTTTTCGGGAAAGCGTTGGAAGGTAGGGGGCCCTCTGGGTAAATCGCTCTTAGCACTCCTCTTATGTTAAATTCATCTTTTTACAACCCATTTTTACTAACTATACCTTATGCTTATATAAATTTATTACAGCATCACGAAAACTTTTTTTATTAATAGAGAGAAAAGGGCTAAAATATAATATTCAGTTATAAAACTATTTATGAATCAAATACACACACAGTAGAAGGATTATTTATCTCTCCTTTGAATCTACTGACATATTTTATATAAAGAATATTGTATTTGTAATGTTAATTTTAGATTATTCCTCTATTCAAATTCTATCAAATTATTTTATAAGAATAGAAAGAAACTAAAATTTGAAAAAAAAATTAAACGCAATTTTCATTAATTTCTTTAGCAACAGCGAAAATCGGCCAAATTACTTGATATACCACAAATTGTTACAAAAATAATTTTCAACAAATGTGCAATTATCAATTAATTTTACTTCCTAGTTTTAGTTAGTAAATGCTATTAACAAATTCATGTTGAAAATCAGCGATTTAAATGTATGACATTCTTAATAGATATTTCATAAATTTTAAAGTTAAATTTTTTCAATTCGCGATTTGAATAGTAAGTTTTCATCAGTATTATTATGACGAAATATTTAATAAAATATTGTCAGGTTTTTAACAAGTTACACTTGATTTTAAATAAAACATAATTACACAATTTCCTCCAACTCATTTGTAAAATTAACCAAAAATATCTATAAATAATGCATTCAATTCACGTCCGGTAAAATATTTTTGAGAACTGTAATTCTGCTATTTATGAAACTCAATTCTTTTTAACCTCATTTGATAAAAAGACGATTTCTTTCAGTATGTCATCCTATATCAACATTCCTGAAGTTCATTTTGATCATAAAAAACAATTTTCTGAATAAGTAAGTCACTGTTGATTTAAATGTTTAAAAATTAAACCGTTCTTTAAAATTTCAAAGATAAATGTTGCTTCTGTAATATTTTTAGCAAGCCAATAAATAATAAAATAAAGTTTCATTATAAAAATACATATTCTTCTGAGATTTATACTTTGAATATCATCCTTATTTAAATTACTTTTTATACAAGGGAAATGTACAACGTTAATTATAAATTAAGAATCGTGCTTAATCGAGGAACACTTAATCAGGCTTCAATCAATAGATCCTATATCGATATTCAATTATATTTTCTGAAGTTCCCCATTGCATGATAACGGACATTAAAGAAGTAATTTTCAGTCATTAGATGGTTAGAATTCTCGAACAGAGGCTCCAAAAATGACTCATTCCAATAAATTTTTCAATCTCACAAATCACTGTTGTTGCTTGGTTGCGCTAATCGAAACTTGTATTAATTTCTCTGTGTCCCTCTTCATCCCTTTAAAAGAAGATGTTCCTGTAGAAAATCGTTAATTGTTCTCCGTATATTTTCATTCCATACACGAATTTTGAAATAGAAAATGGAAATGATAGCAAAATTGTACATTACTTATAAATTGTCCAGCAGAAATCGAATTTTGGATTTAAATTTTAACTTGTCGCGAGTTTCATTATGTATAAATTAAGCTTGAAAAAGTTTAGAAGTTTGACCAAACGTTACCTGGAATTGTACTTTTCTTTCAATAGGGTAAATATTTAAAAAAAAGCACACCTGCATTCTTATACTATACACTTTTTTAAACGGGGGCCCCCCCGGGGTGCGATAACCCCTTCAAAAGGTGCGCGAGCATATGAAAATAAAAGGTTAAAAAATGAATGAAAAAAAAAAAAAAAAAAATACTTTTTTGATATAAAAAAAAATGAGATTTCATTGATATGATTTTATATATCATCTGGGAAAAAAAAGGGCATCAAAATAAAAGATTCTACTTTGAACGCTAAGCTATCTTTTTATCCTCTAAATAAATAAAAAAAATATTTTGTTTGTTTTGCTGTAATCCTACGATGAGAGATTTTTTTTTTGCGCTTTTTAACCTAAAATATTACTTTTGCTGGGTTCGAACTTATGGTATGGTTACCTGATCCCTTTTTTTAAGGGAAGTTGTAAATTATATAATTCTTTTTGCTTTTTTTTTCACAATGTGAAAGAGTTTTATGATACATGGATAAGCATATTGAGCACTTTGAATGATTAATTGGCCAAGATTTATTTTTATGAGTATACTGAAACATATAATACAAAAATAGTTAATTCTGTGGGAAAACTGTTTATTTGTTACCAATGACCTTGACAGAGAATCCTCTAATATGACAGTCTTAATGGGACTAAAAGGAATTGATAACATATCTCCTTTTTGGCAGTGGCAAACTTTTTTATAGAATTTTAAAGGGGTACGTTTAGACCAGTTCTGGCACGACCACTATTTTTTCAAAAATATTTTCTTGAACATGCTGCTTTTTTCCCCTATGAATAACTTAGTGGTTTTAATTGTGATGTTGTACGACAGATTATGCTTTATAAATGTACATGAGCAGAATATAAAAACGAATTGGGCATCTTTGATCTCTCTGGAAGGAAATTGAAGCTGATGAAACAAGGGAAACACTTGCTGAAATAATGCATATTACTCATGTTAGCGAAAGTAAATTTGAGAAAAGCAATGAACATGAAACGAAAGAAAAATTTTCAATAGCTACATTAAGAACTTTATCAAGAAAATATGAAGCCATAAGTGATGACATGAACAAAATGTGACAGTTTTGCTTACAAATAACTTTCCTGTAATGTTAGCAAAAAGTGTCTGTGATTTGTGTCCTTTATTAAGTTCATGCACATTTGGAACAATTTAGTTCAGTTTTATTGGATATTTTCTCAAAATTTTAAAGACAAATAGAAAAATCCTTGAAAATAGGTAAGTATATTTTCTTTTAGTTAAATTATTCACTGAAATTGTGATTTTTATCTTGTATATTGAAAATAATTATAAAAAAAAGAATTGGGGTTCATCACTCTCCGCGATCATTAACGTTAGTATTGAGTGCACACCTCATCCCGGGGTTTCTCGGTTTAAAATTATAAAAAAATAACACAATTGTTATTCATTAGAATATTCTTTTTTTATTACTTAACATTTATTCTAAATGCTAATTATGCGAGGCTTAAAATTACAGTTCATTCAAAACCGTTTATAATATGAATATTCATTTCAATAAATCATTTTTGTATACATTGTCATGCACTTGGTTTTACTCTCCTTACAATTAAGCTATTATATCAAGAATAATATATTATCATTTTTTAAAAAAATAAACTCGTGTTAAGAGTGGGTACTTCAGCCAGTATAAGAACAAGTTTAATAATTATTAGTGACTTCCATGGGCTTGTCTTGCAGAGCAAAGTTTTTCAAAGGAAGGCTAAAAATTAGAAATTGACACTCAGAGTTATTTTTTTGATATTTATCTGAGATCTATATTTTGTCTTCAAAGTATCCATCGCAGAAAATCCAGATTCACAAAGGTATGATGTTGAAAATGGTAATAGTATACGAAATGCTTTTGTTTTCAGTGGAGAAAATTCAGCATCCACTTCTATCCAGAATTCAAAGAGTGATTTATTACAAAATTGCCCTTTAATTTCGTCACTGGATGAAATCTATGAAGATTTTTTTTCGGCAGTTGAGAGCCCTTGGAAGTATTTTGAAATGGATCCCAACCCATTCGTAACTTGCTATCAATTTGCCCTCGTCTGTGTACTTTTTTGATGCTTTATTTTCGTCGAAAGCTTTTCCTGTGATTTAAAATATATCTATGATTTTGTTTTAATCCACTGCCGTAAATACTTAATAGCGTGAATTATAATTAACGCGTGAATTATGAAATGTACATTCAAGAGAGATTCGGTAGCTAATCGATTCGGCCAAGACTGACTAGAATTGTACGAGGTACAGCATTTTTACATGTTTTGTGCAGACGTCTGTTAGGTTGCCTAGACTCACATGAACGTTCGCGAGAATGCCAGATGTAATGGATATGATAAAGCGCAACATAGATTAGGCTATTTTTTAATGACTGGTACTTTTAGAAATGGATCTTGAAGGAAACAAATCTATAATTAAATATATTATTTCTCAATCTGTTTCAATTTAAAAATTAGAAAGAAAAATAACATAATTAACCTATTTTTTTAAAGTAATTTACTTAAAATATATGTTCCAAAAGGAACATACATAAAAAAAAATTTAAAATTATCTTATTTACTGAATTAAGAACAAGTTTAAAAAGGGTATTAGCGACTTCTATGGGGCTTGTCGTGAAAAGGTTTTTTTAGAAATTGACCCTCTGAGAGTTTTTTTTCTATATTTAGCTGATATCTATATTTTGTCTTCAAAACCCCCCCGCATTTTGCAATTTTTTCCCAAATTTTAAAAAAATTAAAAAAGGAAAAATAACATAATAATTATCCTATTATTAATTTTTTTTTTTTTGCTTAAAAGTAAAAACAAAATTTAATACTTATTTTATTAATTTGTACGTTTAAAATTTAAAAGATCGTGTATTGTAGCTTTAGCGTCAAAGTGCTTATTATTGCATTCAGTAATTTATTAATGTATAAGGGGGGCGCAATAAAAATTGTGATTGAAAAGAGGGGCACCAGTATTGAATGTTTGAGAAGCACTGCTATACATACATAATGCAAAATCATTCTTCACGTTACATAAAAGATTGTGCTTCAATCATACATTTCTGTAAGCAATCCTTCACAAATTGTAACATCCATTCCTATTCAAAGGAGCATATTTTGTCTTATTTTGTAGCTCTACACATTTTGGAGAAAAAAATTAAAGTTCAACAAACATTCTTTGGTCAAAAGCCGTGATTCTTTATTAATTTATTTTTTACATGCCAAAACTGCCAAAAAATAATCAAATTACGCCGGACGTTCTTCGCCACTATTCAAATTAGATGCACTTACACAAGTTGATGGGAAACATATTCCATTACTTTATTAATCATTGCTTGACAAATATTTTCGCTTTTCAAGGACAGGTATTGAAAGAAAAGGTTAAAAGAAACAAAACAATACAAATATTGATCCTCAATTTAGTATATATAACAGAAGACACCTTTCACAAAGTAATCTTAAAAATAGAAGGCATAAAATGCTTTCGGGAATTTATAAACAACGTTCTGATCATTTTATCTTATTGTCTAAAAGAAATTTAGTAAATTTCAGCCGTACAAGAATGACGTTTAAATAAACATACCAGTTATTATGTGAAATTGAAAAGTCAGTTCCATTTTCTGCATTATAGCATACATATAATTAATGCGAAGGAATGTCATCAAAAATAAAATCAGAATATTTGGTTTGCCAATCTCTATCATTTTTTCTCTCATTGATGGATTCAATATCGCAACCTATTCAACAAACCGTGTATTCTGCTGTAAACTTTTCAAAATTTAATCCTTGATTTATTTACTATCTTGGCAAAATACCCATACTTCAAAAATCTTTTTTAAACATCGAATATTGAAAGCTTCTCTATTTTCTTCTCACCCAAATAAGAATGATTGAAACGAATTTCATATGGCTTCCCTTGAGAAAACTAACATTATCAAAGAGCGGAAAAAGGATTGAACATTTTTCCTTCTTAAGAGTTATGGAGGATTTCTTTTTCATTTTTAAGTTACTGTTTGTGCAAGATGAAGAATATATAAAAATAAACATGAAATGATTCGATTAAATAAATCTGATTTATTCGTTATGCTACAAGAAGGTAAAAAAGAATTCTCAGTATTCCATGCTCGTGAAAAAAAAGTTAAGTGGGGAAAAAAAAAGTAAAAGGAAGGAAAAAGGTTTTTTTATCTTTAGAAGATATTTTTAAATTAAAATTTGGGTGTTTTATATATAAAATATTTTTTTGAACATCAGATCCAATTCACATACACTATTTAAGCTATTATTTTTTTACAAGTTGAAAAAAAATTTCAACTATATACAAAATATAATATATCAATATCAAGAAAATTTTTGTAGTTAAATTACATTTCTGTAACCCAGCACAGAAGTTTTCGTTTGAGCATAATGTTTTAAATTTTAACGGGGTTTTTTTTAAAAGTGCTTAAAAATTTTTCCCTCTCCTTCGTAAAACATAAAAAGGTGCAATAGATTTTAATTATTTCTATAATCTATTTAATATTGATGAATTAAAAGCTTTTTTTTTTGTAACTTCTTTTTTTTTTTTTGAAAAATAAATAAATCCTATAATTAATTCAATTCAGGATTAGAAGGTGCCACATATTCTTACTTCATTTTTTTTATGACTAGTAATTTTATGTAATATAAATTTCAGTTTTAAATCGTAGGGGACAAATGCAATATTGAAAAAAGAGGTGATTCATTTTACAATGCCAGAATGTTATGAATTTTTTGTGTCTTTTGGGACATGATGAATACATAATTTTAAAGATGATGTGAATTGAACTTTAAAATTATTCAATTGAAATTTTCAGTCTATTGAGCCACATTTCTCAACCAGTAATCAAATAGCAAACTATGCAATTAGAAATCAGATTAGAGTTCAGTGAAAAAGCTCCACTTTTACATTTTCATACCACTTCGTATCGCACATTATATACATTAGACAAAATCTCACATGGCATGATATTGATTCACAATGTGATTTCATTATATCTGTTGGCAACCTAATACACCCCTAATAAGTCGGGGGTTAAAAAAAGCTTTGTTTTTTTGTTAATTAGAAAAAAAAATTTAAAAAAAACTTTTTTTTTTTCAAAGGGGAAAATCTTTGAAAAACCCCAACCCCGGGGGCCTCATTAAACGGGAGATGGTATCACTTTTAAGTGCAACACCATATAGGTGGATGCCAATTGCCACATTGTAATTTTGATGCCCAGTTTCCTCCTGATAAGAAGGAACCTGAGCTCTGATCATGCGAAATTGTACCAGGAATTTAATTTTGAAGAGAATACCCAAACCAAATAGGAACTCAATGGATCTTTAACATGCCGTATAATCATACGGCATAGATACTATTGATGTTTCTGCATCGTGAAAATCCACCGATTTGTGTCTAGGTCGAACCTATAAATTTGGGCTTAAAAGTCCAGCGTCTAACCAGCTACTATCAGCAAAAAAATTAAATTTTTCCCCCAACCAGCCAAAAATATACTCCCTAAGAAAAATTAAATCATTAAAAGAAAGGAAAAGTAACATAATTTACCAGAGTTAATAAAATTACTATATTTGCCTAGAATATATATTTAAACTAACCAAAATCTAAGTAAGTTTAAAATCTAAACAACTCACATTTCTTAAAGTACTTTTCTCAACGTCATTCTTAAGCAATCATTTTAACCAAGTGAATCGATAACGACCGTATTAATTATTCTATGAAGAAAATTGGCTGTTTTCTTAATATTGCGAGAACAAAATGCAATAAACAGAAATAAGTAATTTTTCAAATTTCTACTTTACTTTTTTCCTTCAGAAGAATTTATTGTGACAGAGTTACGGAGAGCACAACTTTTCTGAAAATTCTAAACTTTTAATATATTAGAAGAAGTATAAACTTAATGCTGTCTTTCTTGAACAACATACGATTTTTGAATCCATTTAAATGTAATATTTAGGAATTGGACTTTTATGGAAGCAGCGTGAGCAAATAGAATATTATCTTGCTGTCAATGAATATGAAGTGTTTTTAAAATTCAGGTACTGGTACCTATTAACTTGAATTCGTGTGAAAGAATATTGACGGTGATTTTGGGGGGAATGAGGTGTCCGGATTGCGTCAGCAATCCTTAACCCTTTCTCTGGTACTGAAAATCTTTGTATTGGACACTTGACTGGAAAGTAGGAGGCGTGGCTTGAAAAGAGTGGGCCAATGGGGTGGCTTGAGGGAGAAAGTTTTTTCTTGTCTTTGATAGTCTGTTGGAAGTTGGTAGTAAACTTAGGGTAGAGTGATGAAAGATTATTCATGTGAAAGACTATAGCAATTATTAAATCATTTATTTTCTTAGTAGTTACTTATTTGATATTTTTGTATGAGAGCTTTTAAAACAAACTCTTAAGCATATTTCAAGCATTTTATTTTAATCAAGTTTTAACGTAAAGAAAATATTACATTGTGGAGAAAGAATAGTTTTTATTTAGATGATAATTTAAAACATACACACTGGACGTTACTCGTTATTTTCAAATTTCTTTAAATTTAGAAATTTTCCTTTAAAAATTTGGGTTTCTGTATATTTTTTGTGATTTAAATTGTAACTAAATGAAACAATTTTAAAAAAAAAAACTTTTTTTATACAAGCGCGGTCTTTTTTAGATATTAGTAAAATAATTAAATATATTAAAAAAGCAAAATTTTTTATTTTAATGATAATTAATTGATACAAAATCACTTATAGAGCAATTTTTGGTGATTATTCTTATATTTATATTCTAAAATGAATAATTATTCAAATAGAATTACATATAAAAATGCTTAGTATTGTTTTAAAACGATTTATTTTAAAATCTCTGAAACGATTAAGTATCAGAAACTGATCCACTATATATTGCTTAAGACTATAGAGTATTTCGGATTTTAATATCGTAATGGTTATCAGTATTCTTACACAGTACAGAGGATAAAACATTATTAAATATATCAAAGAAGTACTTTTGATTATTTGCATGGATAGTTCTTTTCAGTTTCTTACGATATTTTTTGGAGAATTTTATACGTATATCATATTTATGTCGATGTGCTTGTAAATATTGACCTCTCTCTCTCTTACTGCATTGATATTAAAAATTAAGATAATTTTCTGATTTAGTTAAATTTTTCGAAAATAAACCTAGTGAAAGATAAAACTAATTATATGCGAATTTTAAAATTAATTACCCAAGTGAATACATGTGCGTGTAGGTTGTATATTTAGATAAGAAAATGCTTCATGAGCGCATGCTCTAATTTCCACTCTTCATTCTTCCTCCCGACTCATATATTTTCCTGTTATTCTTTGCAAAATTCGAAGAAAATCCAAGGCTAACAGTTGAAATGGGTAACCAATGTGATGTGAACAGTAGAATGAACCAGAAAAATGTGGGTAGATTTGAGACAACGCAGTCAAAATTATTTATTTAATTTTTCTTCAAATAGGCTGTATTTTGCCCCACTAGTCTTTGTTGACATGACAATTCCCCCAAGTATGGGAACAGTTTCAGTGTTGGCACCATCTAGTGGAGGCTCTTGCTACTAAATTTTGACTCTTGAATTAATTTAATTTAAGCTCTTGTTTGATGGTAAATGTTACCACGATTCAATTTTGCTGAGAATAGCTAAGACAAATTGATAGTCAAGGGACCGTTTACATGGCACATAATCATATGACATGTGTGACTACGATTCTCGCATCCAGAAATTCTATCGATTCCAGTAGGGATCGAACCCACAACCTTGGGCTTAAGCCGGCATAGATTTAATGTGGCATCCAGCGTGGTTGAGAAGCTTAATAGTGTTGGATCCATAGACAGAAGACCTGGAAAATATTGGGGCAAAATCACGACTAATGAATTTTGATATTTGTTCATTACAGTTAGGCATAATAGAGGTGGGCAACAGCTATTTGCGATCGCAATTCCTTGTAATTGAATGGGATATTAACCGTAATAGCTAATTAGCAATAGTAATAACAATATTTATTACATCCGAACCGAATTTTATATTAAATTGAAAATTTGAGTTTAAAATTTCAATTGTTACTTTTTACAACCTTCATATGCTCCAGGATTTTGATGATATCTCAATAAATGGTAAATAATAAAAAAGGAAAGTATAATGAATACTAAAAAATCAATTTTTAAAATCTCAAGCAAGTTAGAATTCATCAATAAACTGTTACTATATTTTAAAATATTGACAGCATCATGAAAAAAAATTCTTAAGGCTTCATAAAACTAAAAGATTTTTTGTACAAACAAACACTAAGAGGCAGAATTTTATGAGCTATATACATTGCATGCCGATATAATTATATTTTGTAGAGATTATTTTCAGACAAAAGCCTATTGATATTTTCAGTAAACATACATTTAATTTATTAAAGTGTTTAAAATTGCTTGAAAAACAATAAAAAAAATATTATAATAATTTCTTAGTATTAAAGTAATTTAATAATGTTTGACTGATCTCACTATCAATACATCACTTGTATACTTTATTGTAGCGTAAAATATCTTACAAATTACATACTTCCAATAATTTCAAACTAAAAGAAGTGCGTTTACTTTAAATATTTTGTGTAAGTAAGTTTACCTCTGTTAAATGAATACATATGATATATTCAGACAAAGTAAGATAGTTTCCATTTATAGTATCACATTAAATTTGTTACGGATATAATGATCTGGTACCTTATTTTGTCAGATTTATATAGTAAAAAGGAAAAAATAAAATAAAAGTACTAACATCATACTTTTCTGTTTTTCTTTCTCATTCTCATTTTAAAATTACGCGCTCCATGAAATGTTTACCAGGCGACCCGAAAGTCCGTTAAAGTTTGGAATTTCAATAACTCACGGAATAATGTGGATAGAAAGCCAAAATTTGACACACATGTTTGGAATGTGTGGGGAACATATGGTTTTATTGAAACCAAAATACAGCAAAAAAAATCAACAGATAGTATTTTACAACAAATGCAACAATCAGCATAACAGTTGATTTTTAGCAGTAAATTGTTTTCTTTGTAATAAATATTCAACAGGTTGACCAAAATATGTTGTGACATCTCACGCGTCCTTTCTCTAACATAACCTCTGTGTTCTTTGACGGCCACGATTAATGGCAAATCTTTTCCAACCCCAATCCAAGAAGTGAAACGAAGGATAGATGCAAATAAGATAACCTTTAAAAAGGCAGAAGTTTTAGTGAGCGCGATGGCAATTTAGAGAAAGTTCAGTTTAGAAAAGGTAGAAGTGTAAATTGACGGCAATGTAAATGAGGAAACCATTTCGAGAACAGCGCTGATTAGCATATCTTTAGTATGGTAAGAAATAGCCTTCGGACGTTTTCTCTTGGCATCCCTAATGAGGTTGTAGATTGCGGGACTGCGACTTCAGGTAACCGTACAAATAATAATCACTCGGAATGAGGTCTGGGGACCTATAAGGCAGAGTATGGTGGAAATGACATGGTGGCTGAGCACGTGATCCTCACCAAACGGTATGCACAATAGATTCTTCACAACCTTCTTATCGCGTTAGGATCATTACACTGCATTAACAGACTCTCCATTCTAATAGTACCCAACTCTAACACTACCTTTTCTGGTTTAAGTCAACATGCCAATTGCAGTCGCTTCTGTTTTTCTCTGACTATAGTTCATTTTATGCACGATTTTCATTCGTCACTACTGATGTTTTGCTGCCCATCTGTGTTCGCAATTTTTGTACTTTTTTCAATTCCTACTATTAGCTGATTCTATATATTTAATTATTTGTTTATATATATATATATCTTGTTCAAATTTTCAATCGTTAGTAACATACTTTCTAATCATCCAATCAAGTTCCAATAATTTTTTTTAAACTTGTAGTCGATGATACTTGCTATTAATATAGATTTTGAAATAATAATTAATTAATTAAATTTAACTAAATTAATTATTGGTTTTTGATGCCATCATAGATTCGTCTCTGTTGTTGCAACAATGCAACTGTTAAAAGCAAAAGACAAGGCGGCATTAGAAAACTACTCAACCAAACCGGGTGTGCATTGTTACAGCAATGCAGAAAAATCAGTACAGTCACGTTAGCCAAAATACTTTCTAATCATCCATTCAAAGTAGGAATTGATTATATTTTTATATATATATATTACTTGTTTTATTTTCAATAAAATCCCCATTTTATTTCAACCCTATGTATTGGTTTTACCTTTCTACCTACAATATTAGATGAATTATATTGAATTTTCAAATGTTTACGAACTTTTTGGTCATCAGGTATTGCACCAGATTCAGGAAAAATTGCTATTATTAAAAAGTTAGAAGGTTTGAATTTCTTTTTAAACAACTTTTGAAAATATTTAAGGAATCAAAAAAGTATCCGCTGTTCTGATTTGAGAAGGATTTTATTGAGCATTTAATATCTATTTCGCACTTAATGTACGATACTCTGTTCAACGTGAATTTTAAAATTTAAAAGCAATTCAAAATTTGCCGAAAATATTTGCTAATAATAAAAGCAATAATTGAAAAAAAATTAAAATTAAATATAACTATGCAGAAATTGCATGCATGTTTTTGAACATATAAAATGTTGTTACAATTATTTAGCAAGACTGAATTAAATATGTTGTAATTTAAACATTAAAAATGAAAACCAAATTTAGAGTAAAAATATTTATAATGTTTTCGAAATGAAGATACTTTAAAGTAATTCAATAGGATGCTTAAAAAAAAAATTTGTATCCCGGTTTAAATACAGCGTGAAATAATATATTATAAAGGTAGTTAAAAAAAGAATGAACGTATTTAAAGGGTAAGATATTGAAAAAAAAATCCTGAATATTTTCCATGTGATTGGTTTACATTTGCCAATGTATTATATCAGGACTTTTTATTTGCTGCATAAAAATTGTTTTATGTATTGAATATAATTTTATGCTTCTTGTTTCTACCGTGAATCTTTTTTTAGTTCATTAACTTTTATGCAATACTTTTTTTCTTCCTTGTTTTTTCCATATAACTCGCCCTATGGTATAATAATAATTTTTTTTATACTTACACAGTTATGATACTAATCTTCCCATTGTTCTTTCTTAGTTAATAAAAAACAATATAATACAACTCAATCTCATTTATTTTGCTTAACAACAGACGTATGGGATCCACAAAGCTTTTTAAAGAAACCACCAAATGATATTTCGAAAGAAAAGGTAAACCCTGAGAACTTTTGAGGGAAAAGTCTTGTCTATGGTGTATCAACGTCCCCATTTCTTACTCTTTTATGATCGCTAACATAACTTAATGGGTTTTTTGCCTTCCATTTGTTATTTTGAATAGTGTTCATGAAAGATGCATATTTTCCCTGCATTAATGTTTTTTCCACCTTTCACTGTATTGTTACTAAATAACGACGTTTCCTTTTTGTGATCCAGTTATCTTATTATGGTATTGAATATGAGCAGAAGGCACATGAACTGTAAGATCTAAAGAACAAGCTCATGAAGCAGAGGTTTTGTAAGTTTTTTTTAAAATTCTTCATGTTACGTTTCATGTGTGTGTGAGAAGTAAATAAAAAGAACTTCCTTTCTTTTCTAAAAGCAATTCATTATAGAGAATTAGATTTTAAATATCTTGAATTCTAATAAGATGGGTTTTTAATAAAAGTTTGCTTTAATTTGTAAAAGATACATTAAGAAAAAGAATTCTTTATATAAATGGTCTTATCAAATGATAAAATATTCCTCATTATTAAGCTAAAATATAATTTTTAAATGTAAATTTTATTGATTCTCCGAGTGGTCAAGGTATCGAATCGTGACTGGTCTTGTCACGAATTCGAGACCAGTACCACTGATGATCCGCCGTGTAGGACAGCGATGCACGTTAAATGTTTCGAGAGTTTAATCGTCCTCCCGTTGGTGTGGTGTGGTAGTTAGTAGAGGGGTTGCCAGCTCAGGTGTCGTCAACGTCACTTACCATGGTTCAAAATTACGTGGTCCGTCGCCAAAAGCCCTCGTGTAGCTGAACAGTGCGACGTTAATATTCATTCACTCACTAAAAATAAAAAGATGTTCTCCTATTGACTAATGAGTATTTAATTATATAAAGTATACTTTTTTTAACCAATAATTATATAAATATGTGTTAATAAATATAATATATATATATATATGTTGTATATTAATGGTTTTTAATCTGATTCAATAATTTTTAAGAAGAAACCTTAAAAAAGCATTACAGTTATTTTATTGCGAACTTGACTAAAAATGATAGTTAAATATCATCCATTCAATTCACTTCAATCAGCGAATTCTCAATCCAGAATTTGCCGGTTTTAAGGCTCCAAAGTTTTCATGGATAATTTCTTCTTTTCTTCACATTATCTGGATCATACTTTCGAATGAAAATACCTTGTCCCTTCACCTTTTTTTCCGATAAAAACTGCGTATATTGTGGTGAAGGCTTTTAAATGAAAGCTATGATGACTATGGTGCAAGCTGTAATGAAGAAAAAAAATTCAGAACAAAGTCTTGGTCTGAAAAATAAATAATGGACACAAGAAAAGAAAAAATGATGTAATAATTGACTAGACGAAAATACTGTAGAAATTAACCCTCTAATCAGTTCATATTTAGCTAAAAATGCTTTAAAAAAGAATTTTTTGCATATAACTAAGTATATTATTTAATAAAATGAGAAAGTTATATAATTTTTTTCTTAATTTTCAATTTTTAAGTTTTTCACACTGTTTTGTATTTTGCAATTGTCGATCCCCAAAACACCTAAATGTTTGCTTTTTATAAGTACACTCTGCATGCTATAAGGGAAAAAAAGAAAATACAAAAGTTTCATGTGTGTACCTCTTTTCAAATGGTTGAGGGGCTTTTTTTGTATACATATATATACACATACAGAATTAGAAGCATGGTCTGTAATATAAAGTCTTACACTACAATCAGGACAGGAATATATGGGTTTTTTTTTATTTTTTTATTTTTTATTTTTTGTATTATCTTTCCATTTTTATTTCTTCTCAAGCAGCAAACTGCACATTTTCTCGCTAATCCCTGTGCTTTATTGAAAATTTTCAAGAATCTAAATTCCTGACTTAAAAGAAAAATTTCCGCTTTCACCACATAGAAAATCCAGGATGAGTACTTCAGTACCTTTGAAAAGTTGCAACTCTTAAAAACAGTGGTAGTAGTAATCTCGCTATAAGAATTAAAAATAAGTACAAATCACAAAGCTAGAAAGAAGATGCCAAAAGGCCCGTACAACGTACGCTTGTGGTCAAATCTCATTAGCCCCAAAGGTGTACGTGCTACCCAATTAAGAGGATGAGCCAGTGCATTCTCAAACTTTCAATATTTGCGACACAATTTTAAGTCATGATTGTCTTCGCGTCCCCCTCAACTAATATTTCTGTATTGAATGAAATACTTATGTATTTCAACGTTAAAATTGCAATGCGACTTTCATCATAAACTGTACAAATTATCAAGATACCTATTATATTATGTACGTAATTGTGTATATGATAAGCCCATGGAAGTCACTAGTGATAACTAAACTTGTTTTTTAGTTTAGTACTGGTAAATTGATTATCAAATACTTTTTGCCGTACTGATACATTTATAAATATTTTTTATCAGAGTGAATATGTATTTTATTTTCTATTATGCCATAATGTATTTTGTTTGGCTTCCTTTCAGTAAGTTAATGACTATTTTAAATTTATTGTTTTGAATTTTTCGATATGCTTACACCACCCCAAAGATTGTGAAATGCTGGGTTGAGCTTTTTATTCGACGTTTCAGTATTCCCCTGGAAAGTTTAAGTGAAGAGAAACGAGAATAGCAGCTATGTATCTCATAATGTACCCTTTATTTGTAGATGAAAATATTTAATGAGGCAGTAATAAATCACTTGAAAATTTTGTATAATTTAAAGCGACTTCCCGCTGAGGTCGCTTCTAATTGTCTTGTCTACCAAAAGATGTGGGAGGAATGAAGCATGACCAGAACTCTCCATGATAAATCTAATTTATTATTATTCAATTTTACTTGTCAACATCAAAGTAAACTACAAAAGGAAACCCTAGGAGTGATATAAAGAAAGCAACAACCCTAAGTGAATAAGCGCACCTAATCAAGTTAATTTAACTTTAATCAATCGTAATCCTATTAATTCCTGATCCCCTAATTCATTCTAGTAGCCAAACTCCGTTTTTAAGTCAAGATACGTAAATCTTAAATCTCACCTTAGTAACGCTGCATTCAGATGCTCCGCTCCTTCCGGCCTACAATTACCATACTCTAGCTTTATATATTCTAACTAATTTGCATATCAGGGTTTCTTCTTGAGAGGGATGGCTGTGAAATAAACGCGAATGCTAGCCCAAAATTCCCCAAGAGGATTAATTGGGGAAAAAAGGCCCGAGAAACCCCGTCACAAGTATAATATCCTTAAATATTGGTGGTTTAAAAGATTGTGCATAGTAAAGAAAAATATATATTTCCTATGAAAGCGTTTTAATTTTAAAGATACAATAAAGTTAATTATTTAATAGCTTAAGAAATATTGACCGATTTTGGCAAAAACGTAATGTTTAATGTGCCAAAGTTCGTCTCTTTAAAGGAGTTACAGCATAAGTATAATAATAAAAAATATGCGATAATTTGATATAAAGTTGCGTTCTCGTACAAAAAAAATGTTGGTTTTAAATATTCATGTAATGGTTTTATCGAATAAAAATTGATTTTACAAACACGTTCTTTTTACAAAATGATTCTTATATTATTCCAAATTTAAATGTTAAGAATTCTCGATTTTAATACAATAAATTTTTCCGGTCTCAAGACAATGGATAGCCACTTTTGCACCAGAATCCTAATTTTCGCACTTTTAATCCTGAAGACATTTTAGGGATTTCTGAGAAGAAATACACAGCTTCTGTGAATAACTTACATTTGGAGTCTACTTGCTTTATATAGTTAAATATTTTCTAGTTTTCATTAATTGAAAAAGCTTAAGCAACGTGAAGTTTGCATAGCATTCATTTTTCAACAGTCTGTAGCAGATATTTTTAGAATAATTTTTTGGGGGGAAAAGTACATGGATGCAAGCTGCTTTTATTGTAACTGTACTTAAAAAATTCAAAACTTCTTAAAAATATTATAAAATTTTAACACGGCGTATTTTTACAAATATTATTTCACACACATTACTTTGATACTATCTATTAGGTTTTTTTTCTTATTTATATTTTTTCACGACGAACAAGTTTAATCGACGTTTATGTTACCGAATAAGTGTGTTTAAAGTGTTATTTTTAGTATGAAAATATTTAAATAAAAATAATTTCTAATTATTTTAAGAACTAAGAATACATTCTAAAGTAGTATGGAATAAAAATAATGCTTTTCTACTACTATATCAAACTTTGACAGTATATATATATATTTGTTTGTAGAGAATTAGCCTATATATATATATATATATATATATATATATATATATATATATATATATTAAATCCAAAATATTAATAATATATACAATTAGTTATAATCCTACGTATGACTAGACAGAAAAGTTAGAAATATTAACCACAGTAGTGTAACAGCAAACTCTTGGCCTTAGGAACCATGAATGCAAGTTTAAACAATATTTTGTGGCCAGCCAACCTTCACCTGTAATTTGCCTGATAATGTTCCATAAGGAAATGAATAAATATACTATAAATATGTCATTATCGGAAAATAAAATGCACTAATGCTATTATAAAATATAATAGCATTAGTGCATTTTATTTTCCGATAATGACATATTTATAGTATATTTATTCATTTCTTTATGGAACAGTAGTACAGTATTTTGAATGAAATACTGTTAAAATAAATTAAACATACCGCCTCAATATATCGCTATGTTTAATATTTCCAGACAATACAAAACGTACTATACTAATTTTTAACGTACAAAAGTAAAAATTTGCAAATTATAAGATAAACTGTGTGGGGGACTTTGGTACGAAGAGAGTCACATACAATTTCTTAATGATATTCTTCTTAAAGTAAACACTCATTTTATTTGATTCACGTATTTTAACCCTTTATCTACCGATGGTACTTATAAGTATCACTTACTTTAAAATTACATAGAATAACCATTTTTGCGAGTACTCTGACGATACTTAGCAAGAATATTCTTTTAAATCCACTTTTCCAAGATATATGCCAGCTCGGGTTCTATGATGAATATTTTAGTGGGAAAGGTGAATAGCTTTATATCAGAAAATGCGTTTTCAGCTGACAGCGTGTTCAGCGGATTGCCAAGACTGTCATTTTTGTTCCGAAAAAATAGTTAATGTCAAAAAGGTGTCTTATTTTTTTGTATGTTAATTAAGACATTAGAAAACTATTTGACTATTTATTTTAAGTGGAACAGTGTGCATAATTAATTTTAAGTTTGAATATCTTTCATTAATTAACTAGCTCTAACTAATTAAATTTCCCAAAGTTGAGTATTTTGCTTATGTATATCCTTTAATTTTCAGTGTAGTGATGCAAAAAAAAAAATTACAAGACAAAAACTGTAGTAAATCATAATGCGGTATAGATAAAGGGTTAAAAAGAAAACGATATTATTTTAATGATTTACTACCACAAAATTTTTTATTTCTGTTATCGGGAAATTTATCATTATAAAAGACATTTTTTTCAGTTATGTAAATACTAAAATACTGATTTTTGTTAAATGATATTTCAATTAATAATTAATCATATGTTGAAGGCGTTAAATAATTATTATCTTAAATCACAATAAATATTTTTGACAATTCATGGTTCATACAAGATTCTTCCTTTCTTTTAAAATTAAACAACTTTCACTACTATAAAAGAAATTTCATAGAATTAATGTTACAAATAACATTAATCCAAAAACTGTTTACCATAATTCTATCCTTAAACTAAACATTTCTAATTTTTCAAGTTTCACAAAATCCTTCAAATTAAAAAAAGATTTATCTCCCTTTAAATTTTTCATGCTTGAAGGGAAATATATTAATTTCACAGAATTTTGCATCCACTTTAACGGA
>BMAV01016950.1:90531-172801 GCA_019973955.1 Trichonephila inaurata madagascariensis | reverse complement strand
AAAAATGGTTTTTTTTATTTTATTCAAACTAGATTCTTCAAATCTTCAACTATGTATATCACATGACTCTACGCTAATTTTATAAAATAATTTTAAATTTTTTTTGTCTTACCTTATTTTTTTAATAAATCAGGAGTTTATTCCAAAATTTTTCACTCGTCTTATTTACATTCTGATTACTCAAAGCATCAGTCACTAAACAATTTAACTGCTATATTCACAAAAGAGGTGTGCTTCTGAATTATTGAAGGGTAATGTTTCCCCCTGATTATTTCCCTTTTCTGAGTAATACAATTTGAAAGTTTATTCCTGTTTTTTTTTGGTTATAAACTAATTAAGGAATTTTATTCGAGGTCACATTCCCTTTTAAAAAATATGTATCTAGTAATTTGTTTTGTCAACAAGATTATGCATTGTAATAATTGATAATATAGTAAAATTTTTTTTTTCTAAATAAATCTTGAAGACTTTTGAAGAAAAACGCAATTTAGTTGATAATTTAAAAATTTACATTTTTCAGGCCCCACCCTTTGGAAAAAATGGGAGGGCATCATCTCAAAATCCTTTATTTTTTAAACACAAAATTAACGGCGTTTTGGCGCACAACCAGGGGAAAATAAAAAAAAATTCGGCGAAAAGAGTCCCAGCTGCCTTTTCGGTATGCTTTTTTTCCCTCGTCCCTCGCCCATTTAAAAGGCTTATTTCCCCACAAATCCTTACGCATCGAAAAGAATTGCCCATTTTCATTTTTACTTACCGAAAAATTAAAAAGTGTTTAAATTTTTTTGAGATGCTTCTCTTATGGAAATTACAATAGAGTAAATTATTTAAATATTTTTTTTTATACAGGGAAGAACAGAGAAAAACGCATTGCTTACGCGAAGGGATTAATTAGTCATTCATAGAAATGACATCACTGTTTAGGGAATAATAATCCCGGTTATAAAGACCCATGAAAACAATTAATGATCTTGTATTTCTTGCAATCGCCAATAAATCTTTTAAAATTTAAAGGTCTAAAGAATAAGTAATAAAATTTAATTTTTGAATTTTAGAAAAAAGATAATTTGAGAGAAAATTTTTATACTAAGACTATGAATTAGAAGTTAAAAAAAAAAGGGGATTGAATTATGAGTAGATATGAATTTAAGTTTTAGTATATATATATGTTATCATTAAAAAGAATGTTTTTTTATTTCATAGAATAACTAGGTATTTCCTGAAATAAGACTCATTAAAATAATAGATGAAAAATTTATACACCAAATTATTCTATAAAATAACTAATGGCGATCGTTAAAAATGAAAAAAAAAAAATTTGCTTATTTTAAAATAATTTATCATAATTGCTCAAATTTTGAAATACATTATATCCCCTATTCGGAGGAATAATTAAAAATAATAAGAAATAATTACTAACATTAGTTTAAAGAAGGGAATAAAAAAACATGTTAAGAAAAATTTATATTTTAAAAGTTATGAAAAAATACAAAAAAAACTGTTCCTTCTAAAAACACTTTGGGAAACTTTTCCAAAAAGAAATATAAGAGAACATTAATTTAAATTTTATGAATACTTTGGCTTCATTTTCATTATTTATTGAAGAGAGCAAGATTGTTGTAATGACACTTTGAATTGCATTGCATATTATTCTGAAGCAAGTACACTTTTTAATATACATTTTTGGCATGAGCATCTCTTTTAAAATCCTTTTGTTTAGTGCCGCAACTTTGACTGAAGCAAACCTCACTATGCTGCTGTCGCTAATATCTGGAACTTCTTCAATTGTAATAATTTCGCTCATATATGTACTAAACTGAGACTCACAGTACAATTGTTTTATCTGGCGATCTATTGTTCCTAATCGGTACCCTTCCCAAAGCTTTTTGAGCCATAAACGATCCAAAACTGACCAAAGCCAAGCTGAACTGGCTCTTTTTTAAGTACTCTACTTTATAGATCTAGAACTTATAATTTTAAAGATCAAGCACCCGTTATACCTTAGAATACCTAGTTAAATCGTAAAGGCCAATTTTAAGGCTTTAACTGACTTGTCTAGTTATTTCACAAAATATCCAGTTATTCTATGAAATATATATATCGAATTTCATAATTTTAACGTTATATATATATGTTAAAATGAAAACTGGGATCACATTTTAAAATCTTAATATAAAAATAAACTTTTGGCTCTGTATGTGCAAAATGGCGCTTTGTATCCAAATGTTTCAAGCCAATGGTCCCCAACCCCTGATCCGTGGATCAAATAGTACCGGGCCACACACAGAAAATTAAATTATTTCCATCTTATTTACTATGGTGTATTTCTCTACTTCAGTAACCTTTTATGGAAATTACTTTTAAATTTCATGTTAACAACTTTTATATTCATTTTTGGTATATATTTTTGGAAGTCATTTTTAAATACGAGGGTTTGGGCATAAGTCATCGCAACATTTTTCCTTGTAGATATGCGAACGGATCACAAACGTATATGTAGTCACGTGGAAGTTCCCCAAGTAGCCATAGTGTGTATGCAGAACATCAGATGGCCTCTGCAGGTGGATAGCTGGTAGTACGCCCAGTGAGGGCTGTGAATAGTCAGTTGGTGAGTGCCTGGTAAGATGGAAGTAACCGCGTTGAGCAGCGCACTTGCTATCAAAAATAGCCGTTCTCCAGAGAGAAATGCGATGGAATGTCGCAGGAATCAGTGAAGTCCTTGGGAATACTGCCTTACCATACCGTACAGTAGCACGGCGGATAGGAAAGTTTCCAGCGCGACGTGTGTCAATCTCAGTGATGAGCAACGTTCGGGACGACCGGTCAGTGTGCGCACTGACTTGGCACGTGCCGTCATACGATATTTCCATGCGCGGCCCAATGTCCACATGTAGTTAACACCTTGAACTTTCATCTGTATGTCACATCTTTCAACCGGACTGGTATCTTCAAGAAAAAGTTTTGTCGTTACTTTTACCCCAACCTCGTACAATTCATTAAATTAAAATTATTAAGTAAAACAATATAAAATATAAAATATAAAATCATAGTCCTCACCCTCATCGGTCCGTGGTAAAATTTTCAACATTGACTGGTCCGTGGCAATAAAAAGAGTTTGGGGAAAACTGCGATGAAAGTGTTGTTTTTGTAAATAAAATGACTGCGAATTTTACTCCCATACACATAGATGTGGTTTAATGCATAAAATAATATATGAAGCAAATACGATTTTATTCAAGTAATCCACGTAATAATGTCAATCTGGATGGGAAATCGAAAACCTTTTGGATGCGGTAGGAGTCACCAGCATACATTAAAATACAATATACTATTTCTCTGCTATGCGTATATATAAAATAAAATAAAATAAATTAAATAAATTATATATGTGCTATGATATAATAAATGTGAATTTTACATGAAAATTGTGTTTTTGCGCCTATTTTTTATGATAACGCCAATATTTGAGAAATTGAAATTATTTAAGTGTATTTAAAACAAACTTTCTATATCGAGGGAAGTTATTCCATTCCAAAACTGCACTCTCCCAAACGAAATAATTGATTTTTATTAGATTTTAAAATGTATCAGGATATTTTTCTAGCTTTTATATTTTATTATAGTTCCATGTTTAATTTTTTGTGTTTCCACTTTTCGGAAGTGTTCTTGATTGAATGGAAATAAATACTTTATTTACAATTTGAGTATACAAATCCTATCATACTTAACAAATAAATTTGAAAGAACTTTTGAGGTTTAAATTCTATTTTTACCTTTTTATGATTAGTTCTCTGATTTGTTATAAAATTACTTTGCATTCCTAAGCCGGAGAGGAATCAATTTCCAAAGTTGTACAATTTCGTTTTCTACTCGAAATTTTAGCTGTTATAATTTAAACTTTCAAGAATGAAAAGGTCAAACAAAAAGGAAAACCTGCTAAGAATTTAAATATGATATATATTTCAAATTATACTAGATTACCTTAAGTCGAAAGTCTGATTTATTTTTATTTTAGCGATTAGCCTTGAACTATTTTACATGGGTTGTGGCTTTTGGACTACGACTCTGTAAAGGAAAACGAGTATACCAGCTCGGATTTTCACACCATCATCTGGTCGAAATTTAAAATGAACTGTCAGGATCTCAAAATACTCTGATTAAATTTGAGTCTTTAGTAAATAATCATATTAATTGATAGTTTCAAAACATTTTGCACATCTACAGTGGATTCTTTCTGTAATAAAATGCCGGTTTTATTTTTTAGAAGATAATAATTGTAGTATATTTTGATTTTTATTCTTCTTCCTAGCAAGATTGAAAGAGATTACTCTATGAAATATCCTCTATGAATTATTAACTGTATTAAGTTAAAAATGATTATATTAGAATATTTTAGTTTTAGCTAAATTTATAGCAACTGAAGATTTCTAAAATCGTATTAATTGCTTTAGTTGCAAATCCTTTTGGTATCGAGGAAAAATAATGGCGTAAAATACATTGCTAAGTCCGGTGTATAACGCACACTTTGAACACAAAAAAATAAGATCTTGAAAATTAAGGATGCATATACTCCGTATAAAACGATAGCTTAAAATACAACAAAAAGGATGGACAAAAAATAAATTTCTAGATGTATCGATATTAATTATTTATTTAAAAGAAAACAACTTGCCTTATGAATAAGAACAGTTGTAGTTCTAGAAGTATACTATTTTTCAAAAGTCTGGGATAAGACTCTTGAATAAATTACTTCCAAAACATAAAAACAATGTATATTAATATATTTGATTTCTTCGTTAAAAGGGGGTGCGTTATACGGCGAATATACTTTAAAAATTAAAAAAAATTAGCTTGAAAGTATTGGTGCGCGTAATACACCGGTGTGCGTTATACGCCGGATTTACGGTAGTTCTCCATTACAATATCGTATTTTAAGTGTTTTTAATCATTTTTAAGGTATCCGACTACATTCGGAACTATGATTTTGCAAAAGGGTATAAATATATAATATTTATGATATTTAGTGTCACTTAGATTGTGTCGTATCTAAAATTGTTTTAATAATAATATTACAATACAAAATTATTTAAGTACAATATTTAGACAAAATGAATGGAATGGCCCATTTTCAAAAATATTCTCCTTTTGTGAAAAAATGCTTCTATTTTTATAATACTGCTCTTTGCCCTGTATATAGCCTAGACCTCTCTGGGTACGGATTGATTGATTGATACGATTCTGAGAATTCAGTTGTTAAACAATTTCCTTTTCTTGCTCCTCGAAATATTTTCTCGTGAGAGGAAAATTTCTTTATTTTGATATTTAAACCAAAACCGGAAAAAAACTGTCCTGAAAATGACACTCCAATAATTTATAAAATAGCTAAATTTGCCCTTAAAGCATCTTTCAGACTTTTCGTAATTCTGTAAATGTCTCAAATGCTGTGCTTACAGTTAAACCATAAATTATCGAATCTAACAACTCAAAAAATTGACAAATTTGTAAAGCAGTGCATAGTGCTACTTGAGAATTGTGCCATAGGTTGCCGACACCCCTGATCTGTATATCAACTGATTGTAGAAAAAAATTAATTAAACAATCACTGTTATTAATTATAAAGGTGCAAAAAATATAAATGTCCTTGATGGTATTTCATGAAAAGGAGTTTTCTTTCAAAATAACTTGATTGAAGTTAAGCAGATGAAAAAATTACATGATTATTATATTGTATGAAACCGTGCAAAAAAATTTGACTCTAAAATAATAGTCGGAACTTGTTTTTCAAATGCGAGGGGTAAACATAAACATCTTTATTTTAGGAACATTTTAATTGAATACAATGTTTTTGTTTATAAAAAAGGATGCATTATTATTAATGATTTAAGATTCAAAACAATAAGCTTGTGTTTCCAGAGAAAACTCTTATAGTTGCGGAAATATGAATATCATTTTAAAAAGTTGTGTCACAAAGTTTCTATGTCTTTGTTGTGTTTTATTCTTCCTTTTGTAAAATTTAAAATGGAATTTTCTACTAGATAAGTATTTAAATGCATTTTTTGATAATTATTCAGCAGCACTGGATTTGTTAACAAAATAAAAAGAACGATGTATGAAAAAAACCTTAAGCACTAATTGCTTTTATTTATCATTGAAAGCGTTTTATGCTCATTCCATTCCTATTATTAGCCTACAATCTCTATATATTTATTTTGTTTATTTATTTATCTTGGTGGTATTTTCAATCGTTAATAAAATATATTTTAAATCGCTCCATTGAGCTGGAAGTTTTATATACATAATTATTTTGATGACAATACAGTAATTAAATTATAATTAACAATTTTCAATTGATTAAAACTAATAATTATTCAAAGAAATTCATACCACAGCCCCGTTGACATCATTTTGGCGACTTAGAGGATCATTTTACATTTCAGCTGCAAAACCTGAAAAGGTTTTTTTCACGTTTTAAAGCATTCAGTGTTAAACTGGAAATTTTATATACACAATTGTTTTCGATGTTAATACGATACTTTTGATAATAATTTACTAAAAATTAATTTACCACTTAATGTTGTGATTTCGGTCGTATGTATATACATATTTATATTAATTAACTTTATTAAAACTTAGCCAAAGTAAAATTTTCTTGGTTGATCTAAGTAGGAATTCGACTGATTATTTTTTTTTTACATTACTTGTTTTAAGGATGCAACTGTAAATTTTTTTGATTTTAATATATATATATATTAAGTTACATGCCTGTGTGGTGGGGAAAATATATAAAAGGATTTTTTTTCTTTTCATTTCATTTTCGTACAATATTACATTGCGATATAAATTTCTTAGATTTCGAGAAATACAAACAGATTTAGATTTGATAAGTATAAAACTGTTGAGATTTAAAGGTATATTTAAAATGACTCTTATTTTTATGTTATATTTATTTATACTTTTAAAAACATTCATACACTCAACTTAAGATGAGAATAAACGAAAACCTTATTTCAGCGGTAATTTTATGTCAACATCTAACGTTGCAAATTATCTATATATCTATGAATCCTCAACATTAAGAACATGTATTACTCAAGTTTATAAGTGGAAATCTAAACAGCCATTAAACTATGCGTCTTATTTCGAACATTAACTACATACAGTCCCAGCAAAACCCTTTTAAATTATAACGTAACTGGCTATTAACTCCACCTAATATATCCAGACTGTTTGCATTAGGCGTCTAATATGCTTTTCAAACTAATCCTCTAAAACGGCACTCCCTTAAATCTCCCACACTCTGCTTAGTTAATCTGACGCGAAAAAATAATTCTCACTTATATTTTGAAAAATGCTTATTAGAGGCTCAGTGCTATTCAACTAATTTACATGCAGTACTATCCTGTATGAAGTTATTTACCTTTGAGTCACGTTTTCTTGCGGTTGCATTAAAAATTGCCTTCTATCCAAAACAATATAATTTTTTTTTTTTGAAAAAATCTTTATAGATTTACGTATCTCTTTGTAATATTAAGAAAGGATTTTAATTATGTTATAAAAGCCCTTTAGATGGGCTACTGTGATGGGTAAGCTTGGCTGTACTGGTGGCAACTTATCTAGGACGGCTCTCGAGCAGCCAGTTTCACGCCTAACTCTATTTAATTCAAGCTTCCTCGTCGTAAGCGAAATAATGCCGTGATTTAATTTCACCGAGATATCCAAATTGATACTCAAAGGATCTATTATATGCCATATATAATCAATAGCATGCGTGGCTTCGATTTCGCAATTCATATAATCTATTGACGGGGATCGAACTCCGCGGTGGCACGCTTATCTCTAAGCCACCAAGCCGACGCGTTTCTGGTTCATAGTGCACAATCCTTTTTTCGAAGGAGGAGGGCTCAGACCACACGAAATGACAGTCAAATAATTTAAAAATCTACTTCTACATCAAATCTAATAATTTGCGGTAGTTAGGACAGGAAGTGGTGTTAGCTTAGATGTCGTCCTCGTCACTTGATCGAGGTTCTTAAATTGCTGAGGTCCACATCACAGTCTTGTGTTGTTTTATAGTGTGAAGAAAAGCTTTCACTTACCTTTCTTTCTGAAGTTTGAAACGATTGAAAATATATAGAATATCTCTCTCTCTCTCTCAATATGTATATATACTCATTTTCTCAATACAATCCTTACTAATATTATAAACGTGAAAGTTTGTGTGGATGTTTGTTCTTCTTTCACGCAAAAGCAACTCTAAAATGGATTTTTAATGAAACCTTCTAAATGATATAGTAGCTTTAAGGCATCAAAATAACACATAGGCTATAATTTATAAAGATATTGTGTGAAGTACAAAGATATAACGATAATTGTTAAGTAAGTAGGAACAAACTCTAAGCATTCGCAAAAAGCCTGTGACAGCATATATCTATTCTTTTAATCGTGAAGTAAAAACTTTGCATTTTGTTTTGTCTACTTAAATAGTATGGAGTGTGAGGCTGATTATAATTTTAATATAAAAATAAATTCAACAAAAAGTAAATATTAATGTATTTCCAAATATATAAATTATACTATTTTAACTGTTAATTACACAAAATGTGTGTAACAATGTGTTACTTTTGCTGAGCAGAGATCAGCTTTAGAAGGTGTTTTCAAAAAGTCGACCCACAAGAGAGTTATATGGGAGTTTTCATAGATTTTAAAAAAATCCTTTTATCAGCTATTAGATCTACAGACTTAAATTTTAACAAACAGGTTTTTTATTCAGCTGAGATAAGCAGCTTTTTGTTTAATTTGCAATTCACGTAAAATTAACTCATTAAAAACTTCTTTTATCCTTTAATCTTGTTTAATTTTTCTTAATTCACTGTGTGAAGAACGGGTATAACAGCTAGTTACACTATACTTTTTAAAAATAATATCGAAAGATTTTATGGATTTCAAACTGTAGTAGAGTCATATGCTAGAATATTTTGAATGAAAACAGGACTCAAAATGGTTTTTCCTTTCTTAAACCTGCATATTAAATCTATGAATGATTCTAAAATTTAATCACTTATAAGTTGGCCTTTAACGCAGAAAATTTTGATATTACCTATAGGATTGCAGATGTGTACCCCTTGGTGTTCTAATATTCACATTTTTCACTGGTATATGATAAGCCAAACTTTAACAATAATAAATTTTGAATTATTGCATTTTAAAACTGAAAAAATTAATCCTTTATCAATTTAAAATTAATGAAAATTATTCAGCAGATTACCTATTCGGTATTGAGATAGTTCTTTTCCAATATAAAGAGGCTCCAATTTCTAAACAACTCATTACTCGTTTTAATAAGGAATCTTACTATATTTTTAGAAGAATTTAAAAGTTAAAAATCATATGTTGACAAAAAAAAAAGGCCATGAACTGCAAATTCTGTCTTAAAATTTAACTATCGTTATTAATTAAATTAACTTTAACACAGTAATTTAGTTGTCTCTGTTAAGTCATTAACATTAATAAATAACTTTATAGGATAAAATGAGAATTCCAAAGTTCTAAATGATAAATATAAATTAAATTAAAATAAATCCAAGTTATACAACTACTTTTGGATGACTGTACTTAAAAGTTTTGAAATGTTTATGTATTACGAAACCATTATTTTCCCTAAATACAGTGACAATCACCTAACAGGAAACTGATGGGACTGAAATATTTTTCCAGGTTAAAAGGCTAATTTTGCCTTTGAAGGATATTACAAAACAAAAAAAAAAGTCCATATTTTCCAACACAATTAAGTTTATTAAAGTTTATTATAATTTCATACATAGATATGTATATATATGCATAGATTTATCAATATTTATGAAAACATAAATATTCACAAGAACTTGCAAAGGATTTAATACAAAAGCCCCTTTAAATTTTAAAAATAAAACATTTATTGAGTTTTTGGTAAATAATCTGATGTTTCCCTTGGAATGCTTCGCATTAAGCATCGCTGTTAACAAATTGTTCGATATCGTCCATTTTGTTACTCATGTCACCATCAGAATGCGTCTCTAAAATAACTACGCATACTTTCATGACATTCCTCATTCTGGCACGACTTTGGAATAGAGCTACATCGTATTTAATTTCTACCATCAAAGTCTGCATCAATAATATTTTTGAGTTTTGAAATAAACTTTAAAGGCCATTGTCTGCTATAATTGGGGCTACACTCATTATCATTATATACTGCAATGAATTCTTCAGATAATACAATAGGACAGTCCAATACGACTGGTGCTTTCTACTTTTTTGTTTACTAGAAGGGAAATATTTATGTTAAGCGATTTTAGTTTGTGTTAAGAGAAAAAGTGCATGAAAAGGTATAGAATGTCGGGGACCGTTATTTCGTGTTAAATTCAATATTTCGTTTGGAAGTGTGTCTTCGTGTTAAGCGTATTATATATATATATATATATATATATATATATATATATATATATATATATATATATATATATATATATATATATATATATATATATATATATATATATACTTTTTTTACTATGATAGCATTCTTATTTTACAATAAGTATGTTAAAAATATCGATTAAAGCATTTTTGATGTTATAATATTAAATGATGTTTAGGTTATATTCTTATTAAATACTTTATTTCTTTCATTTTGCATACTTGATAAAGTGTAATGTCACTGAAATCAGTTAGTGAACCTATGTATTTGTGGAAATAAAAAAATATGCTAGGAGATACCAAACTCTCCAAGGACTCAAGGATTCATCATATATATATTAAGGAGAAAAAATCTTAAGAAAACAGCTGTTCCTCAAACACATATCCACACACAGACAAAAAAGCACCGACCTAAGTTCTTATCCTTTTAATTTTCTACAAGCTGCTTAACAATTCGTGTAATGATAAATATCAAATGCATTTTTTCATGCAGTAATCTGCGTCTATCTTTTGAATTACGAAATATAGTTTTTTTCAAGAGAGCGTGGCATTATATTTTCGCGTAATTCAAAGCACAAAATAATTGTTATTACCAAATAGACGTGAATCTACAAATGGATTATATTTAGTGTAAAGATAGAAGAGAAAACAGATTATAAAATTGTGTGATTAAATTGTGTTATTTTTTCAATTCCTATATATATGTACCATTAGCTCACACTCTATATATTTATTAATTAATTTATTTTCGTGGAATTTTCAAATCGTTAATAAAATAATATTTCCAAAAGCGCTCAATGGAGCTGGAAATTTTATATATACATGATTATATTCTTGGATGACACAGTAATTTAAATTATAATTAATAACAATTAATTGATCAAAACTAATTGTTTAAAGAATTACAAAATACAGCTACTTTGCATCATGTTTTATGACTTAGCGACCCTTTTTGGAGACTTGTGTCAAAATCCTTGTGGCTTTTTTCTCACGTTTTAAGGGATTCAGTTGAACTAAAATTTTATATATTAAGGATTACCTTTTGATGACAATACGATACTTTAACAATGATAATTACTAAAATTAATTACCCCTTAATGTTGCCCCACACGCCACACTTTAATTAATTAACACTTTAATATAAATGCCATTAATGCATATAATATTTTATATTAATTGTAACTATTTAATAAAAAAGTAGCTAAAATAAAATTTTTCTTTGTTGATCTAAGTAGAATTGACTTAAATTTTTTATATTACTTTTGTGATATGATCTACTATCATAAATATAAGCTTTCATTTATAAATAATCTGGCCTTATCAGTAAATAGTTCTATATAATATACTTGGTATTGAACAAATTTTATTGCTAAATAAAAATTTTGTCTCATATTTATTCAGGAAATTGTCTGTTGAGAAGTAATAATGATAATTTCGTTCAAAAGAAAAAAGCAAAGGAAATTTTGAAATTTTATACTTATATACGATACGTAATGCTATAAGAAATATTTCAACTGTCGTGCGCTCTAAATCTGATTTTGGATTAAGGGAGTCATTGCTGTTATGATAATTATTTAAAAATAACTTTTAATTATAGATATAAATATTATTTTAATCATGCAAAATACTTCCATAACCTTAATGTGATTCCAAAATGCAAATGTGATGTGTCTTATTTCAGAAAAGGAAATTTCATATGTGTAGTTTCTTACTAAGCTAGAAAAATCGAGGGAATAAAGTAAGAAAAACATTTAGTTCCTTTTCTAATTAAAGAAACAGTAATCTAGAAGCAGTTTTAATTTCTTTTTGTGAGCATATTTTGCAAAAATATTAAGAACACACATTAAGGAGAAAAATGGCAGAGTACTTATTTAAGAATTTATTTATTCTTACACTGGCATTATGTTCAAAAAGTTTTGCTGACTTTTATATAGCGAAAAATAAAAACCAGTAACTGTTCAAACACTTGAGCAGTATATCGAAATAATGAGAAAAAAATAAATAAGAAGAAACTGGAAAGGGCTGCAAAATTAAATGAAAAACAAATTTATGGATAGAAGCCAAACACATTCCCCTGCTTAGTTTTAATGCAAATTTATTTTAATAAGACTTAGCCAGTCGCTTAGATTTTTTTCTTTTTTGCCTCTTATATAACAATGAAAATGATGGCTGCTTTTATGTCGCAATATTTGTTCTTTATTATTGTCATTTTACAATTTTAATTTTCGTTTCTCGCCAGTTGTTAACAGAATAAATAAAGTACATACACTGAAAAAAGGAGGTAGAAATTGAATCTCTTCTAAAGATTGAAATATCTAACCAAAAGTAGAGAAAATAATGTACTTGATATTATTTTAAAAATTATTGTCAGTTTATTTAAATTTCATCTTCGCCAAGTTTCAAATACAATTAAGTATGTCAGGAAACTTGATAAAAATTATATTCCAAAACTGTTTTAAAAAATCGAAAATTATTAATGATTACTGCTTTTTCTGAATATGACAGAAAAAGGCCCCGGAAAAGTTATGTATTTTGTTTGATTGAAAAACTTAGAAATGTTTCACTTAGGAAAAGTTTCACTCTGTTCCTTAATAGTTCGTGCTTTATTTCAAAGTGTGCATTTTTACATTTATGACTTCTTTTAGAATAGTAGATGCCGTGTAGAAGATGCCGCGATGCACGTTAAATATGTTGAGACTAATGTACTTCCGTTGGTCTGGTGAGGGGTGTAGATCAGGTATTGTCTTCGTCACTTTCCCGTGATTCAAAATTACGAAGTCCATCGCCAAAAGCCCAAGTGCAGCTTTACAGTGCGACTAGAATATAATTCTAAGTAAGTAAGTGGAATAGTAGATATGAAAGCCACGGTAACCTGTTAGTCATGGTCACGAGCTTGAAGCCGGCATGTCGTGAGTCACGAAGTTTAGCGTGGCAGAGCCTAGATTTACTCCTGGCGTTGTCCGTAGTTTTGAGCATCATGCAGGTGACAGTACGATTTAGCTTGGTTCCATCCCAATTTTGAAGAACACCCTAAAGGTGATCAGGAGCCTCCTACCTCTCTTCCCCTTCCACCAGCATCACACGAGGATTTGCTAGTGCAGCTTTATAGCTCTTCGAATATTTAGTGTCCCCATGCCGTAGAGGCACTGTACATTTTTACAACCATCCATGCCTTCTCCGGGATTCGAATTTAGACCTTACCTGCACAGTACTCAGACTAAATTCGAAACGTTTTGAAAGTATGCATGATATAGGCTTTTAACAGTTTCAAATCACCGATTTTTCTAGTCATTGAAATCAGTATCACCATAATACAAAATATGGGCACTGATTAGATATTTTAGTGTCTAAAACTAGACTATTAGTCTAATTTGTTGTTAATCAGAAAAAATCGGGATTTTAATGTTCTTCAGTGGCAAATATTTAAGTATTCCAATTTCACAAACGGAGATAGAAAATCAGTTTCTTTAAATACTAAAGTCCATTATCTAAATTTGATTTATTTACTCTATCCATTCTAGAATCCTATGCAAGTAAAACTATACTCATCTATTTCGCAAAATTCCATTCAGAAATTGAGACATGAAATAACATTTAACTATTTAATTCCGTAAATGGTTAATTAGCCATCCATTTTCATCGGACAAAATCTGAAGATAAAAGACGTCACATGTATATTATTCGTAATTAGAGTCAGTGTACATTCCTTTGGGTTCATTATGAAACAGTTCGTCGTGAAATATAAGTGGATAAATCTTGTAATGCACACCACAGTCGAGCTCATTAGTCCTTTCTGTTAAATGGGTTGTGTTTATGATTAAGAGCGCCTGGCCGTTAGTCACTTTATATTAAAGCCTTTGTATGGATAACAGGAGTGATGTGTGTGAGCTAAGAGTCTGTCTATTAGTTTGAAGATATGTGTTTTGGCTGAATAGAAATTATTGTATATTATTTGGCATTTTTAAGCCTGAAAAGTTTTAGATAAAGAATATAACTTTGTAACTATAAATAATGGTCTGTATAGAGTAAAGTAATGTATTTGAAATTCTTTCACTTTTTAAATTGATATATGAAATGAGAGCTTTTTAGAGCTTTTGTAGATAAGAAAACAATTTAAATTAATTAACTTTCTTTCGTGATAAAAACCAAAATAACTGCTAACTCAAATATTATTGTAAAAATATATACAAAGCTGCTTTTTCCTGTATTCTTTTCTTTTTTATTTATAAAAAACTACTTGCTTAAAATTTGTTTTATTATTTAAATGAGTATTAGAAACACTTAAAAGTGTAAATTTACATTTATACGCATCTGTTTTCGTTGACTCAATGTTAATTTTAATACTCACCGTGATAATAAAATGCGTTAATACAAAAATATAAACTATGTTATTAATAAAATCAATATTTTATTTTACTTCATATGTGTTAATACGAAAATATTCCTATGCGAACACTTCTGTTAAAAAGAAATTTTGTTAAATTGCGTTTTGGAATTATTTTGTGGTTTGGCATGTTTCTACTTGGAAAGCGTTCCTGATACAACCGTAGCGCAGCTCTACCGTTACTATAAAGAGCACCGTACAGTAGATGTATGTCTGCCTTTTCGCTATTAGTAAAATCACCCATAATGACAAACATCTCAAGTGCAAATGCCAATTTTAGTGGCCCAGCAGATCACTGGCACACCGCTTTGCTGCCTCCAACTATCGCCAATATCGTTAGCCAATCATGACATAAAGGTCGCCAAGCATACATGACGGTTGGTGGATGCAATTTCTAAAAGTGTTTTAACATTTATTTTTTCTGCCTGTTCCTCAACACAGCACACTCAGCGCAGCACTATATTCCTATACAAAATTGTTTGTTTTAGTGAGCTCTACCATCTCTCAAAGTTTGTCCTATCATTTTAAAATACCCCCTATATATTCAAAGTACGCAATTTAACAAAATTTCATTTTAACAGAAGTGTTCGCATAGGAATATTTTCGTATTAACACATATGAAGTAAAATAAAATATTGATTTTATTAATAACATAGTTTATATTTTTATTAACATTTATTATCACGGGTAATTATTAAGAACAACATTGAGTCAACGAAAACAGATGCGTATAAATGTAAATTTACACTTTTAAGTGTTTCTAATACTCATTTAAATAATAAAACAAATTTTAAGCAAGTAGTTTTTTTTAAATAAAAAAGAAAGAATACAGGAAAAAGCAGCTTTGTATATATTTTTACAATAATATTTGAGTTAGCAGTTATTTTGGTTTTTATCACGAAAGAAAGTTAATTAATTTAAATTGTTTTCTATCTACAAAAGCTCTAAAAAGCTCTCATTTCATATATCAATTTAAAAAGTGAAAGAATTTCAAATACATTACTTTACTCTATACAGACCATTATTTATAGTTACAAAGTTATATTCTTTATCTAAAACTTTTCAGGCTTAAAAATGCCAAATAATATACAATAATTTCTATTCCAGCCAAAAACACATATCTTCAAACTAATAGACGAACTCAACTCACACACATCACTCTGTTATCCATACAAAGGCTTTAATATAAGTGACTAACGACCAGGCGCTCTTAATCCTTAAACACAGCCCATTTTAACAGAAAGGACTAATGGAGCTCGACTGTGGTGTGCATTACACAAGATTTATCCACTTATATTTCACGACGAACTGTTTCATAATGAACCCAAAGGAATGTACACTGACTCTAATTACGAATAATATATATGCGGATGCCCTTTATCTTCAGATTTTGTCCGATGAAATGGATGGCTAATTAACCATTTACGGAATTAAATCGTTAAATTATTTCATGTCTCAATTTCTGAATGGAATTTGCGAAATGGATAGTATGGTTTGTTAACACTTATGATTCTAGAATGAATGAGAGTAAATAAATCAAATTTAGATAATGGACGTAAAGTATTTAAAGAAACTGATTTTCTATCTCCGTTTGTGAAATTGGAATACTTAAATATTTGCCACTGAAGAACATTAAAATCCCGATTTTTTCTGATTAACAACAAATTAGACTAATAGTCTAGTTTTAGACACTAAAATATCTAATCAGTGCCCATATTTTGTATTATGGTGATACTGATTTCCCAGCGATTAGAAAAAAAATCGGTGGATTTGAAACTGTTAAAAGCCTATATCATGCATACTTAAAATCGTTTCGAATTTAGTCTGAGTACTGTGCAGGTAAGGTCTAAATTCGAATCCCGGAGAAGGCATGGATGGTTGTAAAAATGTACAGTGCCTCTACGGCATGGGGACACTAAATATTCGAAGAGCTATAAAGCTGCACTAGCAAATCCTCGTGTGATGCTGGTGGAAGGGGAAGAGAGGTAGGAGGCTCCTGATAACCTTTAGGGTGTTCTTCAAAATTGGGATGGAACCAAGCCAAATCGTACTGTCACCTGCATGATGCTCAAAACTACGGACAACGCCAGGAGTAATCTAGGCTCCCGCCACGCTAAAACTTCGTGACTACGACATGCCGGCTTCCAAGCTCGTGACCACTACCAGGTTACCGTGGCTTCTCACATCTACTATTCCACTTTACTTAATTTAGAATTATATTCTAGTCGCACTGTAAAGCTGCACTTGGGCTTTTGGCGATGGACCTCGTAATTTTGAATCACGGGAAAGTGACGAAGACAATACCTGATCTACACTCCTCTCCTAACTTCCACACCAGACCAACGGAAGTACATTAGTTCTTGGAATATATTTAACGTGCATCGCGGCATCTTCTACACGGCATCTACTATTCTAAAAGAAGTCATAAATGTAAAAATGCACACTTTAATAATCCCGGTTATAAGACCTAAGAAAATGCAATTAATGATCTTGTATTTTGCAATCGTGCTAATAAATCTTTAAAATTCTAGTGCTGTCTAAAAGAATAAGTAATAAATATAATATAATATTTTGAATGCTTTAGAAAAAGATAATTTGAGACGTATTTAGAAATATATACTAAGACTATGAATTAGAAGTTAAAAATAAAGGAGATTCGAATTATGAGTAGATATGAATTTAAGTTTTTAGTATATATATATGTTATCATTAAATGAATAGCCTATTTATTTCATAGAATAACTAGGTATTTCCTGAAATAAAGGACAAATCAGTTAAAGTAATAGATGAAAAATTTATACTTTACCAAGTTATTCTATAAAATAACTAATGGCAGATCGTTAAAGAGTGAAAAAGAAAAAATCTGGCTTATTTTATAAATCAATTTATCATAATTAGCTCAAATTTCTCGAGAAATACATTATATCCCCTATTGCGGAGGAATAATTAACAAATAATAAGAAATAATTACTAACATTAGTTTAACAGAAAGGGGAATAAAGAACATGTTACAGCAAAATAGTTATAAAGCTAAATGTTAATGAAAAATATATACAAAATAAAACTGTTCCTTCTGTTAAAAAACACTGCGTAAACTTTTCCAAACGAAATATAAGAGAACATTAATTTTAATTTTATGAATACTTTGGCTTCATTTTCATTATTTATTGAAGAGAGCAAGATTGTTGTAATGACACTTTGAATTGCATTGCATATTATTCTGAAGCAAGTACACTTTTTAATATACATTTTTGGCATGAGCATCTCTTTTAAAATCCTTTTGTTTAGTGCCGCAACTTTGACTGAAGCAAACCTCACTATGCTGCTGTCGCTAATATCTGGAACTTCTTCAATTGTAATAATTTCGCTCATATATGTACTAAACTGAGACTCACAGTACAATTGTTTTATCTGGCGATCTATTGTTCCTAATCGGTACCCTTCCCAAAGCTTTTTGAGCCATAAACGATCCAAAACTGACCAAAGCCAAGCTGAACTGGCTCTTTTTTAAGTACTCTACTTTATAGATCTAGAACTTATAATTTTAAAGATCAAGCACCCGTTATACCTTAGAATACCTAGTTAAATCGTAAAGGCCAATTTTAAGGCTTTAACTGACTTGTCTAGTTATTTCACAAAATATCCAGTTATTCTATGAAATATATATATCGAATTTCATAATTTTAACGTTATATATATATGTTAAAATGAAAACTGGGATCACATTTTAAAATCTTAATATAAAAATAAACTTTTGGCTCTGTATGTGCAAAATGGCGCTTTGTATCCAAATGTTTCAAGCCAATGGTCCCTCAACCCCTGATCCGTGGATCACAGTACTGGCCACACACAGAAAATTAAATTATTTCCATCTTATTTACTATGGTGTATTTCTCTACTTCAGTAACCTTTTATGGAAATTACTTTTAAATTTCATGTTAACAACTTTTATATTCATTTTTGGTATATATTTTTGGAAGTCATTTTTAAATACGAGGGTTTGGGCATAAGTCATCGCAACATTTTTCCTTGTAGATATGCGAACGGATCACAAACGTATATGTAGTCACGTGGAAGTTCCCCAAGTAGCCATAGTGTGTATGCAGAACATCAGATGGCCTCTGCAGGTGGATAGCTGGTAGTACGCCCAGTGAGGGCTGTGAATAGTCAGTTGGTGAGTGCCTGGTAAGATGGAAGTAACCGCGTTGAGCAGCGCACTTGCTATCAAAAATAGCCGTTCTCCAGAGAGAAATGCGATGGAATGTCGCAGGAATCAGTGAAGTCCTTGGGAATACTGCCTTACCATACCGTACAGTAGCACGGCGGATAGGAAAGTTTCCAGCGCGACGTGTGTCAATCTCAGTGATGAGCAACGTTCGGGACGACCGGTCAGTGTGCGCACTGACTTGGCACGTGCCGTCATACGATATTTCCATGCGCGGCCCAATGTCCACATGTAGTTAACACCTTGAACTTTCATCTGTATGTCACATCTTTCAACCGGACTGGTATCTTCAAGAAAAAGTTTTGTCGTTACTTTTACCCCAACCTCGTACAATTCATTAAATTAAAATTATTAAGTAAAACAATATAAAATATAAAATATAAAATCATAGTCCTCACCCTCATCGGTCCGTGGTAAAATTTTCAACATTGACTGGTCCGTGGCAATAAAAAGAGTTTGGGGAAAACTGCGATGAAAGTGTTGTTTTTGTAAATAAAATGACTGCGAATTTTACTCCCATACACATAGATGTGGTTTAATGCATAAAATAATATATGAAGCAAATACGATTTTATTCAAGTAATCCACGTAATAATGTCAATCTGGATGGGAAATCGAAAACCTTTTGGATGCGGTAGGAGTCACCAGCATACATTAAAATACAATATACTATTTCTCTGCTATGCGTATATATAAAATAAAATAAAATAAATTAAATAAATTATATATGTGCTATGATATAATAAATGTGAATTTTACATGAAAATTGTGTTTTTGCGCCTATTTTTTATGATAACGCCAATATTTGAGAAATTGAAATTATTTAAGTGTATTTAAAACAAACTTTCTATATCGAGGGAAGTTATTCCATTCCAAAACTGCACTCTCCCAAACGAAATAATTGATTTTTATTAGATTTTAAAATGTATCAGGATATTTTTCTAGCTTTTATATTTTATTATAGTTCCATGTTTAATTTTTTGTGTTTCCACTTTTCGGAAGTGTTCTTGATTGAATGGAAATAAATACTTTATTTACAATTTGAGTATACAAATCCTATCATACTTAACAAATAAATTTGAAAGAACTTTTGAGGTTTAAATTCTATTTTTACCTTTTTATGATTAGTTCTCTGATTTGTTATAAAATTACTTTGCATTCCTAAGCCGGAGAGGAATCAATTTCCAAAGTTGTACAATTTCGTTTTCTACTCGAAATTTTAGCTGTTATAATTTAAACTTTCAAGAATGAAAAGGTCAAACAAAAAGGAAAACCTGCTAAGAATTTAAATATGATATATATTTCAAATTATACTAGATTACCTTAAGTCGAAAGTCTGATTTATTTTTATTTTAGCGATTAGCCTTGAACTATTTTACATGGGTTGTGGCTTTTGGACTACGACTCTGTAAAGGAAAACGAGTATACCAGCTCGGATTTTCACACCATCATCTGGTCGAAATTTAAAATGAACTGTCAGGATCTCAAAATACTCTGATTAAATTTGAGTCTTTAGTAAATAATCATATTAATTGATAGTTTCAAAACATTTTGCACATCTACAGTGGATTCTTTCTGTAATAAAATGCCGGTTTTATTTTTTAGAAGATAATAATTGTAGTATATTTTGATTTTTATTCTTCTTCCTAGCAAGATTGAAAGAGATTACTCTATGAAATATCCTCTATGAATTATTAACTGTATTAAGTTAAAAATGATTATATTAGAATATTTTAGTTTTAGCTAAATTTATAGCAACTGAAGATTTCTAAAATCGTATTAATTGCTTTAGTTGCAAATCCTTTTGGTATCGAGGAAAAATAATGGCGTAAAATACATTGCTAAGTCCGGTGTATAACGCACACTTTGAACACAAAAAAATAAGATCTTGAAAATTAAGGATGCATATACTCCGTATAAAACGATAGCTTAAAATACAACAAAAAGGATGGACAAAAAATAAATTTCTAGATGTATCGATATTAATTATTTATTTAAAAGAAAACAACTTGCCTTATGAATAAGAACAGTTGTAGTTCTAGAAGTATACTATTTTTCAAAAGTCTGGGATAAGACTCTTGAATAAATTACTTCCAAAACATAAAAACAATGTATATTAATATATTTGATTTCTTCGTTAAAAGGGGGTGCGTTATACGGCGAATATACTTTAAAAATTAAAAAAAATTAGCTTGAAAGTATTGGTGCGCGTAATACACCGGTGTGCGTTATACGCCGGATTTACGGTAGTTCTCCATTACAATATCGTATTTTAAGTGTTTTTAATCATTTTTAAGGTATCCGACTACATTCGGAACTATGATTTTGCAAAAGGGTATAAATATATAATATTTATGATATTTAGTGTCACTTAGATTGTGTCGTATCTAAAATTGTTTTAATAATAATATTACAATACAAAATTATTTAAGTACAATATTTAGACAAAATGAATGGAATGGCCCATTTTCAAAAATATTCTCCTTTTGTGAAAAAATGCTTCTATTTTTATAATACTGCTCTTTGCCCTGTATATAGCCTAGACCTCTCTGGGTACGGATTGATTGATTGATACGATTCTGAGAATTCAGTTGTTAAACAATTTCCTTTTCTTGCTCCTCGAAATATTTTCTCGTGAGAGGAAAATTTCTTTATTTTGATATTTAAACCAAAACCGGAAAAAAACTGTCCTGAAAATGACACTCCAATAATTTATAAAATAGCTAAATTTGCCCTTAAAGCATCTTTCAGACTTTTCGTAATTCTGTAAATGTCTCAAATGCTGTGCTTACAGTTAAACCATAAATTATCGAATCTAACAACTCAAAAAATTGACAAATTTGTAAAGCAGTGCATAGTGCTACTTGAGAATTGTGCCATAGGTTGCCGACACCCCTGATCTGTATATCAACTGATTGTAGAAAAAAATTAATTAAACAATCACTGTTATTAATTATAAAGGTGCAAAAAATATAAATGTCCTTGATGGTATTTCATGAAAAGGAGTTTTCTTTCAAAATAACTTGATTGAAGTTAAGCAGATGAAAAAATTACATGATTATTATATTGTATGAAACCGTGCAAAAAAATTTGACTCTAAAATAATAGTCGGAACTTGTTTTTCAAATGCGAGGGGTAAACATAAACATCTTTATTTTAGGAACATTTTAATTGAATACAATGTTTTTGTTTATAAAAAAGGATGCATTATTATTAATGATTTAAGATTCAAAACAATAAGCTTGTGTTTCCAGAGAAAACTCTTATAGTTGCGGAAATATGAATATCATTTTAAAAAGTTGTGTCACAAAGTTTCTATGTCTTTGTTGTGTTTTATTCTTCCTTTTGTAAAATTTAAAATGGAATTTTCTACTAGATAAGTATTTAAATGCATTTTTTGATAATTATTCAGCAGCACTGGATTTGTTAACAAAATAAAAAGAACGATGTATGAAAAAAACCTTAAGCACTAATTGCTTTTATTTATCATTGAAAGCGTTTTATGCTCATTCCATTCCTATTATTAGCCTACAATCTCTATATATTTATTTTGTTTATTTATTTATCTTGGTGGTATTTTCAATCGTTAATAAAATAAAAGCTTTTTTATCTCAGCTGAAAAAAAAAACCCTGTTTGTTAAAATTTAAGTCTGTAGATCTAATAGCTGAAAAAGGTTTTTTTAAAAATCTATAGCTCCCCTGTAACCCCTTTTTGGGGTCGATTTTTTGAAAACACCTTCCTAAGCTGATCTCTGCTCAGAAAAAGTAAACATTGTTACACATTTTGTTTTAATTAAGGGTTAAAATAGTATAATTTATATATTTGGAAATACGTTAATATTACTTTTTGTTGAATTTATTTTATGTTAAAATTATAATCAGCCCTACCCGCCTGTTTAAGTAGAAAAACAAAATGCAAAGTTTTGTTTCCACACGTTAAAATAGATATATGCTGTCACGGGCTTTTGCAGATGGCAGAGTTTGTTCCTACTTATTTAACAATTATCGTTATATTTTTTGAATTTCCCTATTTTTATAAATTATAGCCTATGTGTTTTTTTTGATGTATGTTATCATTGAAAGGTTTCATTAAAACCAATGTTTTGGGTAAAAAGAAGAACAAACATCCACACAAATTCACGTTTATAATATTAGTAAGGATTGTATTGAGAAAATGAGTATATATCATATTGAGAGAGAGAGAGAGATATTCTATATTTTTTCAATCGTTTCAAACTTCGAAAGAAAGGTAAGGAAAGTTTTTTTTCTTCACACTAAAAAAACAAAAAAGGCTATTGATGACGGCCCTCGTAATTCAAAACCCCTCGATCAAGTGACGAGGACGACATCTGCTGGCACACAATTCCCGTCCTAACTACCGCAGAACAAGTAGATTTGATGTAGAAGAAGAGATTTTAAATTATTTGACTGTCCCATTTCATTAAGGGTCTGAAACCCCCTCCTCCTTCAAAAAAAAGGATTGGCATATGAACCAAAAAACGCGTCGGTTGGTTTTGAAAGCGGCCCCCCGCGGGTTCGGGGTCCCCCCTTTAATTATATGGATGCGAAAATCGAAGCCCCGCATGCTATTTGATTATATGTGGATATAATAGATCCTTTTTAGTATCAATTTGGATAGGTGAAATTAAATCACGGCATTATTTCGCTTATGACGGGGCTTGAATTTAAAAAAATTTAAGCTTAAAACTTTGGTTCTCGAGGTCCCTAGATGGTGCCACCAATGCAATAGCTTTCCCATCACAATGCAGCCCATCTAAAAGAAGACTTTATAACATAATTAAAATCCTTTCTTAATATTACAAAGAGATACATCAAATTATAAGATTTTTTTTAAAAAAAAAAAAAATTTTATTGTTTGATAGAAGGCAATTTTAATGCAACCTGAAAAAGACTCAAAGGTAAATAACTTCATGGGATAGTACTGCATGTAAATTAGTTGAATAGCACTGAGCCTCTAATAAGCATTTCCAAGAAATATAGTGAAAATTATTTTCGCGTCAGATTAACTAAGCAGAGTGTGGGAGATTTAAGGAGTGTGCCATTTAGAAAGTTAGTTTGAAAAGCATATTAGACGCCCTAATGCAAACAGTCTGGATATATTAATTAGGTTAATGACAGTTACGTTATAATTTTAAAGGGTTTTGCTGGGATATTTGTATGTAGTTAATGTTCGAAATAAGACGCATAGTTTAATGGCTGTTTAGATTTCCCATAAACTTAGGTAATACATGTTCTTAATGTTGAAAAGTTCATAGATATATAGATAATTTGCAACGTTAGATGTTGACAAAATTACCGCTGAAATAAGGTTTTCGTTTATTCTCATCTTAAGTTAGTGTATGAATGTTTTTAAAAAAGTATAAATAAATATAAATAAAAATAAAGGTCATTTTAAATATACCTTTAAATCTCAACAGTTTTGTACTTATCAAATCTAAATCATTTTGTATTTCTCGAAATCTAAGAAATTTATATCGCAATGTAATATTGTACGAAAATGAAATGAAAGAAAAAAAATCCTTTTATATATTTTCCCACCACACAGGCGTAACTTAATATATATATATTAAATCAAAAAATTTACAGTTGCATCCTTAAAACAAGTAATGTAAAAAAAAAAATAATCAAGTCAATTCCTACTTAGATCAACAAAGAAAATTTTTACTTTAGCTAAGTTTTAATAAAAAGTTACAATTAATATAAATATGTATATACATATGACAAAATCACAACATTAAGTGGTAATTAATTTTTATTAATTATTATCAAAAAGTATCGTATTAACATCCAAAACAATTGTGTATATAAAATTTCAGTTTAACACTGAATGCTTTAAAACGTGAGAAAAAAACCTTTTCAAGGTTTGACACAAGTAGCCAAAATGATCTCTAAGTCGCCAAAAATGATGTCAACGGGGCTGTATTTGTAATTCTTTGAATAATTAGTTTTAATCAATTAATTGTTATTAATTATAATTAAATTACTGTATTGTCATCCAAAATAATTATGTATATAAAACTTCAACTCAATGGAGCGATTTAAAATATATTTTATTAACGATTGAAAATACCACCAAGATAAATAAATAAACAAATAAATATATAGAGATTGTGAGCTAATAATAGGAATGGAATGAGCATAAAACGCTTTCAATGATAAATAAAAGCAATTAGTGCTTAAAAGGTTTTTTTTCCTTTTATCGTTCTTTTTATTTTGTTAACAAATCAGTGCTGCTGAATAATTATCAAAAATGCATTTAAATACTTCATCTAGTGAAAATTCCATTTTAAATTTTACAAAAGGAAGAATAAAGCATTTAACGAACGTAAGAAACTTTGTGACACAACTTTTTAAAATGATATTCATATTTCATAACTATAAGAGTTTTCTCTGGAAACACAAAGCATTGTTTTGAATCTTAAATCATTAATAATAATGCATCCTTTTTTATAAACAAAAACATTGTATTCAATTAAAATGTTCCTAAGAAATAAAGATGAATTTGTATGTTTACCCCTCGCATTTGAAAAAAACAAGTTCCGACTATTATTTTAAGTCAGAATTTTTTTTGCACGGTTTTCCTTTAATATAATAATCATGTAATTTTTCATCTGTAACTTCAATCAGGATTATTTTGAAGAAAACTCCTTTTCATGAAAATACCATCGAGACATTTATATTTTACACCTTTATAATTAATAACAGTGATTGTTTAATTAATTTTTTCTACAATCAGTTGATGCTACAGATCAGGGGTCGGCAACCTATGGCACAATTCTCAGTAGCACTATGCACTACTTTACAAATTTGTCAATTTTTGAGTTGTTGGAATTCGATAAATTTGTAATGGACCTTAACTGACAAGCACCTTTAGAATTTGAGACATTTACAGAATTACGAAAAAGTCTGAAAGATAACTTTAAAGATAAATTTACAACTATTTTATAAATTATTGAGTGTCATTTCAGGACAGTTTTTTTTTCCGGTTTTGGTTCTAAATATCAAAATAAAGAAATTTTCCTCTCACGAGGAAAATATTTCGAGGAGCGAAAGAAATTGTTTAACAACTGAATTCTCAGAATCGTATCAATCAATCAATCGTACAGAGGTCTGAGCTATATACAGGCAAAACATTATTATAATAGAAGCATTTTTCACAAAAGGAGAATATTTTGAAAATGGGCCATTCTGTGTTCATTTTTTGTCTAAATATTGTACTTAAATAATTTTGTATTGTAATATTATTATTAAAACAATTTTAGATACATTTTCTAATCTAAGTGACACTAAATATCATAAATATTATATATTTATACCCTTTTGCAAAATCATAGTTCCGAATGTAGTCGGATACCTTTAAAATGATTAAAAACGCAAAAATACGATATTGTAATGAGAATCACAAAACTGGCGTATAACGCACACCGGTGTATTACGCGCACCAATACTTTCTGCTTAATTTTTTAATTTTAAGTATATTCGCCGTATAACGCGCACCCCTTTTTAACGTGAAGAAATCTGAAATATATTAATATACATTGTTTTTATGTTTTTAAAGTAATTTATTCCTGGCTATCTTATCCTAATTTTTGAAAATAGGTATACTCTAGAACTACAACTGTTCTTGTTCATAAGGCAAGCTGCTCTTTTAAATAAACAGTGTATCGATACATCTGTGAAGTAATTTATTTTATGTCCATCCTTTTTGCTATTTTTTAAAGCTACTATGAGTACCGAGTATAACACGCATCCTTAATTTTCTTTTCGATCTTATTTTTTGTGTTCAAAGTGTGCGTTATAATACCGGACTTAAATCTGTATTTTACGCCATTATTTTCGATACCAAAGAGATTTGCAACTAAAAGGCCTACATTACGATTTTAGAAATCTTCTAGTTGCTATAAATTTAGCTTGCTAAAACAAAATATTCTAATATAATCATTTTTAACTTAATACAGTTAATAATCTATAGAGGATATTTCCATAGGTAATTTCTTCAATCTTAAGCAGGGAAGAAGAATAAAATCAAAAAATATACTAAGCAATTGTATCTTCCTAAAATAAAACTGAAGCATTTATTACAGAAAGAACTAATTAATAGATGTGCAAAATGTTTTGAAATCCATCAGTGTATGATTATTTACTAAAGACTCAAATTTAATCAAGCCAAATAGATCCTGACAGTTCATTTTAAATTTCTGACTAGATTTATTTGGTGTGAAAGCAAAACCTGGAGTTGTATCTCGTTTTCCTTTATATAGAGTCGTAGTCCATGCAACCTCATGTAGCCAGTTCAAGGCTAATCCTTCAAAATAAAAATAAATCGAACTTCTTCGACTTGAGTAATCTAGTATAATTTGAAATATATAATTACATTTAAGTACCCTTTTAGCTTGAGGTTTCCTTTTTGTTTGACTTTCTACTAAGTTTAAATTATACATGTTGAAAAATTTCTGTGAAAACGAAATTGTTACAACTTTGAAATTGATTCCTCTCGGCAGATAAAAGTAATTTTATAAATAAATCGAAACTAATCACTAGAAAAAGGTAAAATAAATTTAAAACCTCAAAAGTTCTAAATCTATTTTGCTATAATTATGGTAAGGCATTTATACTCAAATTGTAAATAAGGTTCCATTTCAATCAGAACACTTCCGAAAAGTGGAAACACACAAAATTATAAATACGGAACTATAATAAAATATAAAAAGCTTAAAAAATATCCCTGATACATTTTAAAATCTAATAAAAATCAATTATTTCCTGTTTGGGAGAGTGCAGTTTGGAATGAAATACTTCCCTCGATGAAAAGTTTGTTTTTAAATACATAAATAATTCCTTGAAATTTCTAAATAGATATGCTATCATAAAATAGCGCAAAAACACAATTTTCATCTTTAAAATCTACATTTATTATATCATAGCACATATATAATTTATTTAATTATTTTATTTATTTTATATATATACGCATAGCAGAGAAATAGTATATTGTATTTTAATGTATGCACACTGTGGACTCCTGTACTGCATCCAAAAGGTTTTTGATTTCCATCCAGGTGTTTGATAGCATTACGTGGATTACTTGAATAAATCGTATTTGCTTCATGTATTGTTTATGCATTAAAACCACATCTATGTGTATGGGAGTAAAATTCGCAGTCATTTTTTATTTTACAAAAATAACACTTTCATCGCAGTTTTCCTAAACTTTATTGCCAATGACTCTGGCCAATATTTTGAAAATTTTACCACGGACCGATGAGGGTGAGGGGACTATGATTGCGTATTTATATTCTTATATTGCTTTACTTTTTAATAATTTTAATTTAATTGTAATGAGGGTTGGGGTAAAAAGTAACGACAAAATCCCTTTTTCGAAGATGCAGTCCGGTTGAAAGATGTGACATATACAGATGAAAGCCCTGCTGTGTTAAACTACATGTGGGACAATGTAGCCACCGAAATATCGTATGACGGCGACGCGCCAAGTCGGTCCGCACACTGACCGGTCGTCCTGAACGTTGCTCATCACTGATTGACATACACGTCCTGCTGAACTTCCCATCCGCCGTGCTACTGTACGCAGGCGGTAGGGCATTATTCCTGCGACTTCACTACTTACTGGCATTACCAGTCGCATCTCTCTCGGAGAACGGCTGGCTTTTTACGTAAGTGCGCTGCTCAACATGGGTTACTTCCCATCTTGGTGTATGGTACCTACCAACTGACTGATTTCTACAGCCTCACTGAGCTACTACCAGCTATCACAGAGTTGATCTGATGTTCTGTGCATACACACTATGGCTATAACTTCATTTATTACCATATACGTTTGTGATCCGTCTGCATCTACAAGGAAAAAAATATTTGCGGGATGACTTATGCCTAAACCCTCGTATTTAAAAATGACTTCAAAAATATACCATACCAAAAAAATGAATATAAAGTTATTTAACATGAAATTTAAAGCAATTTTATAAAAAGTTGCACACAAACCCGAGAGAAATACACCATAGTAACAAGATGGAAATAGCCTGGTTTCAAATGCCTGAATCGTTTGAATCGTGTCGGTAATCATTGGCTTAGAGCATTTGGATACAAAGCGCCATTTCGCACATACAGAGCCAAAAAGTTTATTTTATATTAAATTTTAAATGTGATCGGGATTTCGATTTCACTTTGTATATATATATTAACGTTAAAGTGTGAAATTCGATATATATATTTCATAGAATAACTGGATATTTAATGAAATAACTAGACAAGTCAGTTAAAGCATATAAAATTATTGCTTTACGATTTAACTAGGTATTCTATAGAATAACGATTGCTTGATCTTTAAAGTATAAGTTCTAGATCTATAAAGTAAGTACTTAAAACCAGTTCCAGCTTGCTTTAGTCAGTTTTGGATCGTTTATAGCTGCTTTGGGGAAGGAATTTTCCGATTAGGAACAATAGATCGCCGAATAAAACAATTGTACTGTAGGTCTCAGTTTAGTACATATGAGCGAGAATTATTACAATTGAAGAAGTTTCGAATATTGAAACAACGCTTATATTGGTTGCAACTGATCAAAGTTGCGGCACTAAACAGACAAAAGTGCCTAAGTGCCAAAAAAAAAATGTGTAATAATAAAAAGTGTGCTTGCTTCAAGAATAATATGCAATGCAATTCAAAGTGTCATTACAACAATCCTTGCTCTCTAATAAATAATGAAAAGTAAAATAAAAGTATTCATAAAATTTAAATTAATGTTCTCTTATATTTCGTTTGGAAAAGTTTACACAGTGTTTTTATGAAGGAACAGTTTTTCTTCCCAACATGTATTTTTTCGATAACATTTAACTATAACTATTTCCCTGTACATGTCTTTTATTCCCTTCTGTTAAAACTAATGCTAAGTAATTATTTCTTATTATTTGTTAATTATTCCTCCGCAATAGGGGATATAATGTATTTCTCGAGAAATTTGAGCTAATTATGATAAATTGATTTATAAAATAAGCTTGAATTTTTTTTTTCTTTTTCACTCTTTAACGATCTGCCATTAGTTATTTTATAGAATAACTTGGTAAAGTATAAATTTTTCATCTATTACATACTTTAACTGATTTGTCTAGCTATTTCAGGAAATACCTAGTTATTCTATGAAATAAATGAAACATTCATTTTAATGATAACATATATATATACTAAAACTTAAATCTATATCTACTCATAATCTGAATCTCCTTTATTTTAACTTCAATTCATAGTCTTAGAGTATATGGCCTCTAAATGACAAATTTTAAATTATCTTTTTTCTAAAGCATTCCTAAAAATATTATATTATATTTATTACTTATTCTTTTTGCACTTTAAAATTTTAAAAAGATTTATTATGATTGCAAGAAATACAAGATCATTAATTGTTTCTACGGTCTTTATAACGGGATTATTATTCCTTAAACAGTGATGCTGCTACTTCAAGTAAATGAATTGTAATTAATCCCTTTCTGTGTAAGCAATGCGTTTTTCTCTCTGTTCTTCCCTGTATAAAAAATTAATATTTAAATAATTCACTCTATTGTAATTTGGCACTATAAGAGAAGCATGCTCAAATAAATGATGTAATCACTCTTTAATTTTTCGGTAAGTAATAAATGAAAATGGAGCGAATTCTTTACGATCGCGTAAGGATTTGTGGGTAAATAAGCCTATTTAAAGGTGGAGCGAGCTGACGAGGAAGAAAAGACACTGAAAAGGCTATAGCTGGTGACTCTTCAGCCGAATTCCTGTCTATTGTTCAATCCCGGTTGTGCGCCAAAGGCCGCCATGTTTAGACTTGCGTGGCTGCACAAAGACGCTGGTCATGAGATGATGCCCTCCTCATTTTACCAGCAGGGCTGGGGCCTGATATATATGTATATATATATAATAAATTATCAACTAAATTAAGTCGTTTCTTCAAAAGTCTCAAGATTTCTATAATGTAGCCGCGAAAGGTAAAATTTTACTATATTATCAATTATTACAATGCGTATAATCTTGCTGGACTTTAAAACAAATTACTATTAGATACAAGTATTTTTTAAAAGGTAATGTAAGCTACTCTCGAATAAAGATTCCTTAATTAGTTTATAATCCAATTTTGAACAAAACAGGAATAAACTGTTCAAATTGTATTACTCAGAAAAGGGGAAATAATACAGGAGGAAACATTACTTCTTCAATAATTCAGAAGCACACCTCTTTTGTGAATATAGCAGTTAAATTGTTTAGTGACTGATGCTTTGAGTAATCAGAATGTAAATAAGATTTGAGGAAAAATTTTGAATAAAACTCTTTCTGATTTATTAAAAAAATAAGGTAAGACAAAAAATTCTAAAATTATTTTATAAAATTAGCGTAGAGAGTCGGATATATATGAAGCTGAAGATTTGAAAGAATCTAGTTTGAATAAAATAAAATACACCATTTTTTGAGGAATTTTGTTATTCCTATAAAAAAATATTTTAAACCAAGAATGTAATTGTGATAATTTGAATTAATGTATATTTTTTTCGAAAGACTTGAGGATTTTGTTTATTTATTTTTTCTTTATACGATTGTTGCAAAATTTATCTAAGATCTACAGACAAAGAAAAGAAAATTATATTTATAGTCTTATTTTTTATAGTCTGAAATTTTTAAATGCCTTGCGTTAAATTGTATTTCGATTAAAATTTGTGCATTTTTAAGACAATGAACCAAGTCCTATCTTTGCACTTAAGGAAATTAAGAAATTTTACTATTTAATTTAAAGCAATTAAATTATCAAGTGAATGTTTTGTTTTTAGATTAAAAAATTCTTTTGTTTCAGAAACTTATTTGAGGATTTTCTTTCATTATGCTCGAGATAAATCAAATTTTATTTTAACATACTTGTTAGTTTTCAAGAATATTTTATTCAAATTGCGTTTATAAGTAGTAAAAAAATTATAAATATAATTAGATAATTCAATGGAACATCTTTTCTTTTTTAACAAAATGCTTGTAATGCAATTCATTAAATCAGAACAAATTCTTTTTTTTTTCTTCATATAGAAAAAGGAAAACGTGAAATTTTCCAAATTAAAAACTCAACCCAAAACAGGAGAAAAAAAAAAAATCTGATTAGATATAATTCTTCTTGAATGACTATTTCTTGCTTTGATAATTATTTCTTCGGTTCTTCATTTTTATTTGGCTTTGGCAGAACACAAATTGATTTGTGTAATAAAGATTTTATGAAAATGAATTATATGGAATTTCAAAAGTACCATTTTTTTCTGTATTTTAAATTTTTTTTGATTTTATGTGGCAATACTATCGCATTAATTCTCCAAAACAAAAAATTATCGCCAAATGCCAGTCGTTATCACATGCGAATATGAAACGAACATGAGCCGGAACGGTTTTTATTATTAGCTGCATATCACGACATTTAGCGACTTGTTATGATTTGACCAATGGGCTAAGTTCATGAGACTCCATAGTCACATGATAATGGCAGCTACTTGTAAGTAGCCAACCAGCTCAAAAATTCCTGTGACGTCATAGTTTTACGGCAAAAACTTTCTTGTGTTTCCTGCTAATCAGTTCATGTGCTTCGTTGTTGTCAAATTTTGCTCTTTGCAGAAACTTTCTCTTAAAAAATACATGTTTGCCAACAATAATAACGTATATAGGTTTACAAAATCCATTTTATTTTTAAGTAAATGCGTAAAATAAGATCATTTTTTAATTATAAAATCTTTCTGGAGAAGTTCTTTTCACAATATTTGAACATCTTTACCTAATTATGTGAATAATATAATTCCATCTAGGTTTTACGAGTAGAACAACAAGTATAAGTAAATTTAATGTATATTTTAAATTCAATTGAGAACACGTGTTAGTTTTTATCATGTGACCACCATGAATTGAGCCCATTGGTCGACGGTATAATACATAAGTACCGAAAATTTTGAATCAAACGATTTTACGAGGTTAATTGGTCTGGTTCATTTTATCGGTGCAAGGCGATATTTAGGCATGAAGAGCCAAATATTTGTATATGGGTAACTAATGGTGCAAAATTAATAATTGTCATATATGTGTTTCTGTGCTGTCGTCGCAAAATGAAAAACAAATTATATATAAAATATGTACTGGCTTCGGTGGCTTAGAGGTAGCGTGTACACTTTGGAAGTATGCGGAAATCGTTGACACTCATGCCATTTGATTATGGGGCTTGTAAAACATCCCTTGAGTATTAATTTTGCTATGGTACTTTCGTCAAAGTAAATTACGGCAATATTTAGCATCCGACGAGAACTTGAATTAAAAACGAATTCAAGCGTTCAAATTTGGTAACGAGGCCACCACTAGATGGTGGTACCTTGAAATGGTTCTCACATTTAAGAACTTGCCGTGTTTACAAAGACTAAGTTGTAAAAATGCACCCCCATTGGAAAAAAATATATTATGTAGTGGTTGATATAAGTAGAGAAAATACAGAGAAACATCTTAGGAAACTGATATAGTGTCTAAATACAGTAGGCTATGTGGGGTCAGAAAGGATCACTCAGTTACAAAGTAGTCGCAAATCCTTAACTTATCTAAGAGTTACAAACTTCTAAAGAATAATAAAGGAAAAATAAATTATACAAACTTATTTATGTCTATGAAGTAATCAGATGTTCAAAACGAATACTTACACGAGATTAAAAACAAACTATTTCATCACCATCCATGGCTATTTCACGATAAATGCTCCGACTGTACGCATATTCATTCAATGCATTTACTAATTAAACTCTCAGAATGTGGGCAACGTTCGCTGCCATCAAACACTAATTAAATATCGAATCGATACATCGAATAAAAGGCAGACGTACGACAGAAAAGTTTCAGCTCCCGTTTCAAGCTTTCTTTTCAACCGCCAGCTGACAGTGATGGATCGGTCGCGGGCAAATCCGCTATTCGTTCACCTTATCACGGATAGCTCTCATCCAACATGGCTACAGTAATAAAATCGATGAGATGCTGGTGGGCATCCTGGTGTCCAATCATTATTTAGATTCAATTAATAGTTATTATCGGTGAATAAATTTCTGAGATTTAGCTGTCTGTGATGAATTTTGATTTATAATAATAGGAGTTATTTCAACAGTTGTACAACAGATGGTCTTATGTGAGACATAATAATATATAGTCAACATCAAACACTTAACCGCATGTATTTTTGTTTATAGTATTGCCCGCTATTGTCCTCCCACTTCGCTTGGTGCCCCATAATATTATAGTGGCCGCGGTAGCCGAGTGGTATAGATATCGGATCGTGGCTAGCCTTGTCACGAGTTCGAGCCCAGTACGACTAAAGACTCGCCATGTAGGGCAGCGATTCACGCTAAATCTGTCGAGAGGTGAAACATTCTCCAGTTGGTGGAATGTGGTAGTTAGGAGGGGAGGGTGCCAGTTCAGGTGTCGTCCACGTCACTTGACCATGGTTCAAAATTACGTGGTCCGTCGCCAAAAGCCCTCGTGTAGTTGAACAGTGCAACGTTAATATTCACTCACCTCCATACTATTGTATTACAATATAATGCTGAGTTATTAATATCTTAAGTCCAAGCATTAAGCTTTAGATTGTATAGAAAAAAAATCTTATAACCCTCGCCTCTTGTTTGAGTTTCTGAAACGGAAGTATATTGATCTTTTTTTACCCAATAACCTCCCCTCTACCTCCACACATAGCATCTTAGCAAATCTCGACTCAGCAAACGAAACATACTTTCCAATTTTCAAGTCAATCGCTCTTTAACGGAAATGCTTTGATATAACGCCACCACAACGCCCTTGAAAGTTGATTTCTGCCAAACTCATTTTTAATGGATTTCTGTTCAACAAAACAAATATGTTTGTCCAATTTCAAGTCGGTCGCTCTAATAGTTTCGGAGATCTAGTGTTGAATGTGAGTGATGTAGTTTTCTCCTATATATTCTTTCACAGTTCATTTCATTTAAACGTATCTACATCAATAAACAAGGAGGGGTAGAATTTTCTAATTTTACAACTAATTAAGGTTTTACTTTGGTGCATTGTGTATAACTTGTGATAATTATTTGATACAGAACTCTCTTAAAGAATTACAGTAGTTGTAAGTAAGGTTTATGGTTTCAAGAGGTAATAGTGTACGAACAATTTTACCATTAATGAATCAAGAAGAAAACATACTTTCCAAGAATACTTTTTGAAATTATCTAAAGAGTGTAACCAAAAAAGAATAGAAGTTATTTCATCAAGGGATGTTTGAATTTATACTAGTACCAGACATTTTGATATCATTTGTATGAAAGTTAATTTTAATATTAAACAAAGAATACAACTAAAGCAAAATATATAAATAATTAATATGTATAAATTTTAAAAAAGAAAATCTATTGTTTTAATTTTCTTCCAACATATATAGTAGGAATTAAGTTTTCTACATAAAATATTATCCAAAAAAGCTATCTTATATCTAATGTAATTAATATCTTTATTAATTAGATTCATTTAGTTGTGACTTAGAAGATTCTTAAGGTATCCGACTACTTGTGCGACAACATTTTTTTTTTAAATTAAAATAAGGAGATTTTTTTTTCTTGTGGTTTTTAGATTTATTTAGTACATTTTGGGAAAAACAGGTTAAAATTAAGAACAGAAAATAAATTATAATTATTAAAAGGGAAAAATTGGGTAAAAAAATGTCAAAAAAATTACATAAACGTGGTCCGCTTTGTACAAATAGTACGCGAACAAATTCTCAATTTTTCAATTTTGATGTGCTACTTTGCTATTCCTTTTTAAAATGACCTTCAGGATAAGAGATATTCTAATTTTTACAAAAGCTAGAGCACTGACTTAGCTATTACATGAAATTGCTTAAAAAAAAACGGTGGCTATATTCACATAAAGAACTGTAAATTTTATAATAAAACAGTGATTGATAAATCTGAAGGTGAAAACACGTCTACTGTTATACAGAACATACAGACGAAATTTTAGCAAATTAATTTAAAAACTTTTTGAGCAATCTCTGTCCCCGTTTGAATTTTTCGAAAACAAAACATTTTTCGAGTGAAACGCATTTTAAAGTTTGACATCTTATGTAAAGTTATGAAAATCTGTTTTACTTCGAAACACGAAGCCTTTTTGTTCTAGTAAATGGAAAATAAAAAACTTGGTAATTTTATAAAGCTAATAAGATGGCCTATAAAATAAAATCATCACAAAATTTGTCAATTTTCTAAAAAAAATTATGATTTTAGGGTATTTGGAGATCTGAACGATTTAATAAGTTTATGTCGCAATTGATGAAAATAATCGTAATCAATATTAACTGATGGATATAACGACAGTTAAATAACACCTGGTTATTTCTGTAATTCTTTAAATAATTAGTTTCAATCAATTAATTTTAACTAATTATAATTAAACTATTGTTTTTTTATCCAAAATAATAGTGTATAGAAAATTTCATCCCAAATGAGTGCTTAAAATATGAGAAAAATACCTTTTCAAGTTTTGACACGCCAAAATGGTCGCTATGTCGCCAAAAATGATGCCAACGTAGCTATACTTGTAATTCTTTGAATAATTAATTTTTATCGATTGATTTTTATTAATTATAATGAAATTACTGTATTGTCATCCAAAAAAATCATGTATATAAAATTTCAGCTCATCTGAGCGCTTTAAAATGTATTTTATTAACGATCGAAAATTTCACGATGATAAGTAAATAAATATATAAAGAGTGTGAGCTAATAGTGTGTGTGTAGGAATTGAACAAGCATCAAACATTAAAACGATACTATATTTACGTCTGTAGATTGGCATTTGTAGCCAAAGTTAAGAAATACAATAAAATTATTAAATAATATATATCGTTAAACAACTCCTGTTTTATTTTGCAGGTTTAATTTTCTAGAGAGTCAAATAGCCTGAAAAAGTAAGAAAACAAACACTCTCTTTAATTATGGATGAAACTACGCCATTCCATGCTGAAATTGCCAACCTATAAAAAGTGCTGGCAAGAAATAACTTAAATTGCAGATTCCTTCAAAATACATTCTTTTTTTTCTTTATTTAAATTTCGGACTTTTCAACGAAAAAAATCAGTTCTTTCCCTAAAAGCAAACAAGAAGGAACTGTTCTAAGTAAATAAGATCCATATCGAAAAGAAGTTAGCTGACAGAGAGATTAAAAAAAAAATAAATAAATTTGAGTAAAAATAGTCCGTTACGAAACCGAGCTTACGTCAGAGATGTCTGCAGTAAACATCCATTTGCACCTCTTGATCAAATATAAAGAATTCAAACTCTGGGTTGTAAGTAAATGTAATTATTCTAAATGTGCAATAATTTGAACAAAATAGCTCATTGGTAAGCGAATTCTTCAAGAAGGATTGAAATTAAAATTAATTATAAAACGAGATTTCCCCTTCCCGGTTTTTCCCGAGCACGGGCAGGCGAACGGGTACTTATTTCAGGGTCATCCCGACTGCAGCTCGGGCACTGTGCAATCGGTCTTTCCTGAGTTATTCCACATATGCTTTTTATGATTTCGAATAATTTAAAAGCGGTGGAGTTCTCTGCAAAAAGAAAACGTCTTTCTTTTGAGCACCCCCTTTATCCTGCTTGTCTTAAAGACACTTTGTTGACTACATTCCTCCAACAGAAAAGAAAACTAATCCATGACAATGTATTAATGCAGCTCAAAGAGAGACAGTGAAGGAAGTTAGCTGCTAAAGAGAAAAGATTCTGGTACTGCCTGTGGGTTACGTGATGTTGGTTTATGTACAGTACCGTGTTTTTGAATTTATCATACTCGATCCAAGCTTTATATTTATAATTAATGTAAATTGACTCTGGTCAAAGTCGAGTGATTTCTGACATACAAAAAGCCAACTTTACAAGTAAATTACTCATTTATCCAAATAGATTCTCTTTTTACGTTAATTTTTAGGAAATTTTGTGTGGGAGTGGTACTATTATGTTTAAAAAGATATTTATATATGAAAATAAATAAAAAAAATTGGCATTTTTTTTATCCATAACCCAGAAATAAAATGAATATGGGAGGGGTTAATCGTTTATAAATCACATTTTAAAATAAAGGGTTTCACATTTTCTTTGAACTCAGTATTTTTTACTTTAAAAATTCATATAGGAATTTTTTTCCTTATAAGATCCTTACCATTAAAGATCCACTTAGAAAAAAGGGATAATATACAGTTGAATCTTTATGTAACGAACCTCTATATTGCGAACCTTTTCCTGGAACCAAGAACATTTCACGATTTTCTTTGTAAAATAACCTCTCTGTAACGAAGTGCATTTTCTATATAACGAACTTTTTCTATTGTGATTCAGTTTTTTTTTCTCCCTATTTTTAAATTATTTCTGGACATTTTCAGTTATTCTCTCTTTTAACACATTTTATGGTGGTTATAAGTTTTGAACTGGTTTTTATTAGGTGCCTAATTTGTGGAGAGCAATATAATTCTGGGCGCTTCATCCAAGAAGTGCAACCTTTGAGTCCCACTGTCCAGTTCACTGTAAAAATGTTCGATATCCCTTTCATCCTCGGTGGGGTTGCCTCGTGTCATTGAACTAGTTTCCGTTCATTTCCAGTGTTGAGCAGTCGTACTGGTAACTTTGTTTCTTGTAGCTCGAAAATGTTTAAACGTAAGTGCTTGAGCATCAAAGAAATACATTTTAATAATTCAGGAAGTGGATAAAGGCGTCAAGAAACTTTTGCAATTTTTTTTTTTTTTTTTATAGTTAAGATATATCAAATAAATATATATTAATTTACAAAAAGGTAAGAATAATTACTTTTTTTTTAATATATAGTGTTTACAAACTTAAATCTGTTTTATGTGGTTTATGAAGTATATATATATATTGAAAGGTGAACCTCCATATAACGATATTTTTTTTGGGATTTAGCGACTTCGTTATATAGAGGTCCAACTTTATGTGAAATTTTTTGAGACTAAAATTCCTAATGTTCTTGAGTTGTATTTTAGTTTGCCGTGCTAGCCTAGGGATCACAGTCACGAACTCACAGCAGAGCTTGTGAAGTTGTGGGTGTGAGTCTTAATGACACTGAAAATGCTCATCAAAGGGATTGACGCACTTAATATCTGTCGGGGCTCAAAGTCCTCTCGTAGGAGCTATCCTTGTTACTTGCCCAGGGTTTAAAATTGCGAGATACGCTCTGTTTAATTAGCCTCTATGTTGCCTTTAGACAGTTCCTTGTGTTAGTTCCCTGTCACTTACTAAAAAGTTCGAAATTACAAGGTCCGGCCTCAAACACCCTAGTGTAGTTGAATAATGCGACGTGAATCTTCCCACACACACGTCAGATCAGAGTCAAATTCTAACACGAGCAGAACTTGAGCACTAAACAGAATTCCGAGAAGCCTGTCACGCATTTTCATAATATTCTTTCCCGAACCAGTCTCATAATTGTTTCTGAATAGTTGGACTTAAAATATTTTTAATTTCTCTAAAAAATAAATGACTGTGCCGAACAGCTAAAATGCATGCCAAATAAGACAGATATTATTCAATTCGACAAAACCACTTATGCTTTCTCCTTTATTTACTATCCTGATGGAAGAGTTAGTTTCATTTTTGTTGTCTTCACAAATTGTATTGATTTCAAGCACTTTAAATTTAGAATTCATGATGAATACATTGTGTTTGCGACTGAAATTTTAACTTTATTAAATGGATCACTGAACAAAATAGTGTCATCTCAGACTATTTCATTTGTACTGATTCTCTTTCATCCTTCGATTCTTAGAATGGTATTTCTTCGTCTAACACAGCGTTTCTCAAACTATAAAGCGCGTCTCCCTAGGTGGGCGTATTGACTTAACGAGGGGGCGCGAGCATATTGAAAATTCGAAAATAAAAGATTTAAAAAAAATATTTATTTACTGAAAGGAAACTAACAAAATATACATTCTGACATAATGAAAAATAAAGTACACATTTACACTGGCATTATACACTTATAAAATATATCAATACTGCACAATGTATTTTACAATTTATTTAATAATACTAAGTTAAGAACAAGTTTTATAATTACCAGTGACTTCATGGGCTTGCAAAATCAAAAATTATCTTGATAATTTCTTCGGTTTAAATTTAATTCCTTTACTGCTGATTTAAAGTTATGGAATTCGCTCCCCAATGCCACCGTTTTCCACGGAGGCACGCGTATGTGATGTATTGAGGGGGCGATTCGCAATAAGCAAATTCTCTGAAATAAGTAAATCCTTCGCAAACACTGCCAATTCCTTTAATTGCATTCCAAAGCCTTCGGAATTTTTTTATGGATAGCAGTGCAGAGAAAAGATCGTCCTTCGGAAAGACGTATATATACGTCTGGGGCAATTAACGCTTTGATTGAGTGAGATGTTTACATACGCCGGTGATACTTAAGAGGTTAAATTCGTATTGTAGATTTTACTTCAAAGTATAGCATCATTTAATTCAATACATTGTTATTGTATGGAAGGGGGGCGCGATGGAAACTCAGATTGAATATTGGATCAAAAGCATTCAAAGTTTGCGAACCACTGGTTAACAACATAATCGACGATATCCAAAACTAACTTAAAAACTTGAAAGCTAAAAACATCTCTAATAGTTTTGCATTTTCCATGGAAACATGGGTGTTTTTGGAAATCAGTACGACTTTCTTGAAAACACTACCACCAGGCGCAACATTTGAAAATTGTCCGTTAACATTCCTAAATCATTTTACAAGTGAGTTATGGGAGGAAAAATAGTGATGCCTTGGAATCAAGAATGTATTATTCAAATAAATGGAGCTTTAAGAAGCAATTTTTTTCATGTATTAATGAGAACTGTTATGCCTATCATTTTTTTAGTAATTTCGAAATAACTCAATGTCTCCCTGGTCATGGTGAGTTTAAAGGTTACTTTAAAAAAGTTAATTTAGTTCCGTCATCTTCCTGCAATTGTTGAATTAGTTGAAGAAAATGTTGAACACGTACTCCTTTCTATGTTCTAAATTTGTAAAAAAATAGATCCTAAGATTGGCACTTAAAGGAATGAATATAAATCGGCCTCTGATTTTATTTCAACTTTTTCCACCAGAAGCTAACTTGTAATGGTATCCTTTACATGTTAAAATGAAAACTGTCAATGAAATATTTTGTTTTCTTATATTATATCGAATTGGGGTAGTTACAATGGGCTTTAAAAGATACTTTGTTTTTATTTCGTTACGTCAACTGAGGCAAGCTAAAATCAGTTTTATGAAAGTTAAAAATAAACTGAAGGGTATTTTTTTCTTTAGAAGTTGGACATTTAATTGTTCGAAATCATACATTGGTCTGATTACCCCCTAAAATATTACAAGATGTATTATTGTTAAAAACTTTTTGAACCTAATATTTATTTCTATCTTTCTAGAGTATGTACTAAAAATTTTTTTCTTATTTATGAATATTTTTGATTAAGGTCTTTGTTTATTTAAAAAATTGGTCTCATAAAAATGTGATTTTTATTATAATGTTTTTCAATCTGCTCTAAAATTTTCAAATATTAATAAAGCATTACAATTTTAGTACATTGTCTAGATAAATGCATCTAAATTGCTTTGGTAATACTTTTACTATTATAGGATATTACGTTTTGCTCTAATTGCTTTGAAGTTTTTAAAATATTGCTAAAATTTCAATTATAGTTGTGATTTTTGTGAAATTTAGAGCAATTTATTTATATTTTGTTTGTTAAATATTAGTATTTATTGGTATATGAGTCCTAAAAAAGCCTTCATAATTTTAAATATGTTACTTTGTCAAAAAGCACTCCGAACGTGTTCGGATACCTTACCGTTTCTGTAAACTCATTTCAAACACATTTGAAATCTTCCATAACTTTTAAAGTTCATTATTTTTTTTTTTTGCAATGTGTTTCATATCTACTTTGTAAGCCCCATGTGATACTTTGTAGTACATGGTTACAGATGATTACACTAAAAAAGTAAAATAAAGTTAAATAAGCAACATCCTATATTGCAACGATTCCCGACACTCTTTTGGTGTTTAGACTAACTCTGGGATTATCTATAGACAATCAATTACTAGAGATTTTTAAAAAAACTGGTTCAGCTAAAATGTCGAAATAAAAATGTCCTGATCGATGGAATATTAATAACGACTCTCGTTACCCGTTTGAACTTTCAGAATATCCTTAATGCTTCTTTTCTGCAGAACCCACCCTTAATAAATTTAATTTCTAGGTCAAGTTCCCCGGATATATTTCCGCAACAGAGAAAGAGTAGAAAGAAAAGAAAAAGGAACCTCTTTTACGAGGGGTCTCCATGATTGTTAGAGACAAGAGTAACGCATCACGTGTCCATCGGTTTTATCAGGTCCATAAATCAAGTCGTGCCGACGCCTTTGAGGAAATTACTTCGCTGTCCAAAATAGTAGACGACTGGAAATTAATTCTGCCCCTCACCCCACTAGCCTATAAATCGCGAGGGTACTCCAAAATATTCAGAGAAGACAAAGGAGGATTTTATTCCTAGATGAGGCGACACATAACATTCAGGGTTATAAAATAGAATATTTTTAAATGTTTTGTGCAACTTTTTGAATGTATACATGCTAATATGCATAAGGAATATTTCAATTTTCAATTCATGAATTAATTAATTTATGTTTCATGCTTGCATTATAGTCAAGTAAATAGTAGTTTATAGTTACATAATGGCGAAACGTTATGTCGCACTGTATCGTAAAATTGTAATGAGCTGTTATAAAATGTTATATGTTTGATCATCTCTTAGCATATATTTTACGCTGCAGACCTCAAAAGGTACTGAAAAGTGTAAAATCGAGTTTCAAAATTTTTGAATACAGCTACGTTAAGCCCAATTGGGGGCGTATACGTTGCCAAGATTCTTCCGACAATCCCGCCAAGAACACCCCAAAACAACCGCCAAAATTTCCATCCTTTTTTTTCCCTTTGGCTATGGTACCAAATATTTGAATAGCTCTTTTCGCCGAAGTGATTTTCTTCTTCTTTTCATGGTAAATTAAAAAAAAATAAAAATACAAAACTATGCGCATTAGATTTACCTCCTCGTGGTGCACCTGGAAGCACTTTTTAGTGGCTAAAAGATCTACAACTTGGCCTTATGTCTCACCCACCTCAGGTTGATATTCTTCGAGTGTTACAAAGGAACGCTGGCGGACTGTCCAAATCCAAACGCTAGAGATATGCTAGATTAATAAACTCTGTTTCAGCCTTTTTTCCTTTATATTTGCTGTAACTGTTCATAATCTGCCATTAGAAATTTTTAAAAAAAATGTTTCCTGTTTGAAAAGAGTAACAAAATGGACTAAAATCAACATATATCAATGTGGATATTATCAGTATTGAATATATTTCACATTTTTTGTTACCATCATGTTCGTGTTAAATCTATGAAGAATTAATGTTTTCATATTGACGTAAGAGTCGAAATTTTAAGGATGAGTGCACCAGCTGAGATACGATCTTTACTTGAAAAGGGTTTAAAATTACGAGAAGCATCACAAATACCTTAGGTTCAAAGGTAATGTTGTTTAAAAAAGGGAAAAAAACAAACATCCATGTTATTGAAATGGGGAAAACAAAAATGATAGTTCAGGAGGACTTTCAGAATATTTTTATTATTCAAAAAAGATATTTTTTAGATTTATTTACAGCCCCAGACAAATTTTAAAAGAAATGTTATTTAAAAAATTTTCAAAACTCATAAACGAACCTCTATATTCAAATTTCATATAAATTTTTTTCCTGAACCTTGAAATTTCACGTTTTTTAAAATAACATCTCTATTTGAAATGCATTTTCTATATAAAGAAATTTATCTTTTTTTGATTAACTTTTGTTCTCCCCTTTTAAAAAAATATTTTTGAAAAAATTTCGTTTTTCTGTCTTTAATACATTTTATGGTGGTCATAAATCTTGAACTGGTTTTATTAGATCCCAACTCGCGAGAGTAATAGAGTTCTAGACGTTTGTCCAAGAATAACCTTTTAACCCCCCGGCCCCCTACTAGAAAACGCCCTTGATATCCTTTTCACCCAGGAGTTGTTCCGTTTCCCCCATTCTAATTTTAAAATAATGTATTTTAGTATTACTTCAGTTTTTTAAAATTTTAAAAATGCCATAAAACATTAATTTTTTTTATAAAATTACTTAATACTCAAAGACTGTGAATTTTCGACATTCTTTTTTTTTTGCTTTTTCTTGCAGTTTTTTTCATTTTTCTTCTTTTTTTTTTGATGGTTAAGATGCATAAAATAAACCACATATTAATTTTTAAAAAAGGTGAAATTCTTACACTATATAGTGTTTTGAAATTTTAAATTTGTTTTTTTTTGGCTTTATAAAATATATAAAAAGATGAACCTCTAGATAAGAACAATGAAATTTTTGGGGTTTGGATTTTAAAAGAGATCTGACTTATTTGGGTTTTAAATAATTTTGGTAAGAATGTTTTAAACTTTTTTTTGTATAGAAGAGACATTATACTGAATATTTTAAGAAAATGATGGTGAAATTGCAATTATATAAGCTTAACTATCAAATTTTGCATCGGATATAAATTGAAGTAAAACTCTATTTTACCTAATTAAATACTTAAAATGTAAAATTTGTAGAAAAAACATAGTTTTTCGAAAAAAAAAATTACATACATATTTATACATGCTTTCTCATTTTTCTTAAATAACTCCTATCTTAGGTTTTGGAGTGACCGTAGTAGCCTAGTGGTTATGGTTACAATAATCTCGTGACCGGAGGACCACTGAAGACCTGCTGAATAGAGGTAGTCCATGTACGTTAAATCTGTCGAGGCTAAACATTCCTTCCGTTGGTGTGATATGGTAGTTAGAGATGGAGTGCCAGCTCAGGCGTCATCCTCATCACTTGACTTAGGACTGAGGTTAAATTTAAGAGGTCCGTCGCCTTCGTGTTGCTTTACAGTGCGACGTTAATACAATTCTCAAATCAACTGGGGGTATGGAAATATGGGAAAACTAAGATAAATGAATGCCTTTATGAAAACGGTGATGTGTCCGAAATACTGCAATTTATTCAATTCCTACTATTATCTCACACTCTCTATATATTTATTTATCTTGGCGGAATTTTCAATCGTTAATAAAATACATTTTAAAGCTCTCAATTGAGCTGAAATTTTATATGCATGATTATTTTGGGATAACAATACAATAATTTAATTATAATTAATAAAAATTAATTGATTAAAACTAATTAATTAAAGAATTACAAATACAGCCACGTTGGCATCATTTATGGTGACTTAGCGACCCTTTTGGCGACTTGTGTCAAAACTTGAAAATAATTTTTTCTCACGTCTAAAAGCATTTAGTTGAACTGAAATTTTATAGACACGATTGTTTTGAATGACGATACAATACTTTAATGACAATTAATAGAAATTAATTACCACTTAATGTTGTGATTCTGCCCTATGTATATACGTATTTATATTAATTGTAACTATTTAATAAAAAATAGCTAAAATAAAATTTTTCTTTGTTGATCTAATTAGAATGAGCTTAATTTTTTTTTATTTTACTTGTATATTTTAAATTGTATTAAAGTTACAGGAGCTTACATCTTATACTGCATAAGTTTTAAATTTTTTAACCTCTCCTCCAAATTTGCACCAATGCAAAGAATATTTATTGCAAAGCATGTTTACTGAATTTATTTACAGTAGTTGTTTCCAATAAAACCACGATGTTTTGGCCATATATGTCTAATGATACTTTTCTTCATTTCCTGTTAAGATAGTAGAAAAAAAATGAGGGCCGATAAAAACTTTATCTCTCTGACGCTTGAAAACTAGTGTTTCCATAATGATTCTTAGAAATTTTAAACCATATGTGCATCGAATTACTCAAGGCATAATTTTATTCAAATTAAAGCAGCGTTCAAAAAAAGGTTTTAAAAAGATATAATTATTTCAAATAACTTTTTTTAAATAAGTGAAATCAGAAACTAAAAACTTGAATTGAAAAATGAAAAGCAAGCTATTTTTTCTGTTCGAAATATTTCACAGATCTGTTATTGACACTACTTCTGAGGTTCCTATGGAAACCGACTATTGATTCTTTATCAATATAAGAACGGTTTTATCTTTAAAAAATTATATATATTTTTTAATTCTAGAATGACAAGCATCCAATCAGCAGTTTCCAAGTCACAGACGATTCTATCATCATTACTCAAAAAATATTCGAATCGCTTCCCTTCTTTTCTCATATTATCGAGAAAATCATTTGAATTATATATTTGCGGTGTCGATTTTCAGACAAGAACATATTTTTAGTCGAATTTTTGTCATGCTGTTCGAAAACTCTTCGCCATAATTATCTTTTCAGGTTACAAAATGATCATTATTGAACAATTTATTTTTTTTTATTTTAAAATAATTTATTTGAAAGAAAAAAGATGTATAAATGTTTTCTTATTTCCACTAAATTATGTACGAAATGAAAAGTTTGGTGTCAGCTACCATTATTAAAAGCATTCGATAATAATATATTTTTATTAATTAATTTAAATAATAATCAACACTGAATATTAATTAATTGAAATGTTTGCGCGTCTTTGGTAACAATAAATTATAATCGTTAAAATTCGTTATTAATATTAATAATATAATGGAATCTTATTTTTTCTATTAGTAGAATTGAATTTGATTTCTTAAATTTAAATAACATTACAGAAGGATTTTTTTAAGACGTTAAACATTTTCTTTTGCTGCAAAATTAAATAATTTTTCAAAAATGTAGTCAATAGGCTTAGGAGCACATTAGAACCAGATTTTTAACTCCAAAGAATTGTCTAAGCTCTAAAAAATTCAAATTTTCGTATTTGACACCAAAGAAAAATATTATGAGTTTAAATCAAATTTCCCAGCAAGTTCTTCTGAATTCATCGTTATCAATTGAAATATTGTGTTGCATTATTATCAAATTGAAATATTCTTAAATGTTTAAAACTTGATTAACTGATGTAGATGCTTCAATTTTAATAAGTTCATTATTTTGTTGATAGCTGAAAACTCATGTTGTAACTCATGTTTTGAATTGCCCTTAAATATACGAAAGTGTAAGAATTGAACTACTTGTTTACTCATATGCATTTAATAATGCCATAAAATATAGAAAAAGACATAAATAATAAAATATATCACGAAAATTTGTAATAACAGAACAACTCTTGAAATTCTGAAAAGAAAATGCACGAAACTGATCAGTTGTGAAATAACAAGTATTTTTTGTTACTTGTTATCAATTTACCATGAAATGTAAGTTAAATTTCAAAACCAATGTGTCATATTAAAATACCGGTGAAAAAACGATGGATTCTTAATTTTCAAATTCCATTATAAATCTTCATAAAAATATTTCAACCTTTTCAAATTCATGGACGAATTCATTTTTTTATCTGAGTAAACCATTTAGTTATAATCGCCATAATTTAAGTCCAAACTCGTAATTATATTTTAGAATTACATAAAAACGAGGTGTTATATTTAAGAAATTATTCATATTAATTAAGCTAAATATTTCATCTATGAACGTTATAATTTATTTTTCTTGAGCTATTAACTTTGATACTCTTTTTATTCAGCTGTAAAGAAAGTTGCGCGAGTTGTTAAACGAAACCGATTTCTTGTGTTCAAAGTACGTAAGTAAGACGTTAAAGAAATAAAATATTAAGTGTAATGAGTGAAAACTGAACAAATGTATACTACTTTTATTAAGACGAATCAGCAGTCAGTACTTCTTCTGAGCCATGAAACTAATGGAGTTATTTCGTGCGTTAGGGTCTCAGGAACAACAATAAAAAATACTTAACTAGAACAACTGTTTAAACAGAAACTTCCCATTGCAATATCTGCAGTTAAAATATCCTACGTAGAAAACAATTATATAAATATATTCATCGTTAGAAGTATTTTATTAAAGTGGAACAAAAAAAGAACATTTGAAAATTTTGTATGTGTGCGTGAGGGAATTAATTATACTATACTTCATATAACCAAAATACATTCTAAATCAATAAATTTACGATCGTAAATCAGATAACAGAAACTTTCTGGCTCAAGAGTATTTATTTCATCCTAAAACTTGGTTATTGCATATGTTCAGAGAAAAATTACTTTAACCCTCTAAGCGGTCTGCATTTAAAGTCTTGCCATTCTGGAGATGCTTCGAAAATGCACTGCATGTGTTTTTCTGCCATCAGGTGGGGTTCTCAAAAGCGGTTGAGCCATATTTTTAAGAATGCGGCTCGGCCGCTTTTGAGAATCTTGCTTGAAGGCAGAAAAATCATCTGTGGAATGACGGGATATTACGTGCAGACCGCTTGGAGGGTTAAAGAAGGCAGACTTTTATTAAATTATATCAATAGTTTCTAAATAAAACTTATAAGTTTGAGCGTGAAACATGAATATGTTAAAAAAGTTTTAAAAATAGTTTTATTCATTCAAATGCTGGAAAAATCTGTTTTGTCATTAATGTTTTCTTATTTTTCTGTCACTTAAAAAGAAATTATTGCGCAACTGTTATCCATCGTATATTTATAAAAAAAATAGTATAATATTCGAAAAATTTTACAAATGTCAAAACTCAAATTTGTCTCCAAAAACGATATTTGGAACTCATTTCATATGAACTTATTTTATATTTGCAAAAAGGCAACTTCATTTAATGAATTACATTTTTTCCCTTTTGTTTAAGGGGGAAAAGCCAAAAATCATATATAGAAAAAAAGGAGAAAAATCTCCTCTATTTTTGCAAAATTTACTCTTACAGAAATAAACAACAGCAACTTTATTTCTCTAAAAAATTTATGTTTTATTTATTTATCCATTTTGAGGAAAATTTTGGACAGGCACACAAACAAAAGTTTTTACAACATTTGCAGAATAATTCCGAGGAAAAAGAATATGTTTCTTTGTAATTGTCACAAAAACTATTCATCAAATATTTATTTCAAAGGAAATATTCATCTGGCTTCTTCCTTTTTTTTGCAAACTTACAACAAAATTCTTGATGCGGAAAGACTGCAAAAATGCACAAATATTTAAAGAAATTGATTGCCATTAAAAGGAACCCAACAAAGAGTAAAACTGATAAATCCTGAGAAGTAAATGATATTTCTCAAAAGAAAAAAAAGGGGGAAAATTCTGAATTTAGTGAGAAAAGAAAATTATTAACGTATTTTACAATTTTGGATTTTAAATCAAAACATGTCTTCCGAAATCTTTTAAGTGAACTAGTTATTTTTAATTGAAAGTGTGTCAGTTGGAACATTGAAGACCTATGTGTGTGTGTTTCATGATACATATTATACATATATTAGGTTGGGGAAAAAGAAATCCATTATTTTTGCATGAAAGTCAAGACTTTATTTAACATACATCCGATTGTCCGATGTGGGTCAAATATGCACCGCTTTGCTTTATAATTTGTTGGCATTTTAAAGGTAACTTCATAATGCCTCTGTCATAGAAGACTTGGCAATTATTGGCGAAAACATCTAGCCATCAATTTTCAAAATCTTCTCTTGATTCCAATTTCTTATCACTCAGGAAGTTTTGCAATGCGAGAAAATGGTGGTAATCGCTTGGTGCCAGGTCCGGACTTCATGGTGGATCCATCAAAACTTCCCAACCAAGCTCCCAGAGGTTCTGGAGAGTCACTACAGAAGTGTGTGGCCTGCCGTTGTCCTGATAGAACACAACACCTCATCTGTTGACCAATTCTGGCCATTTCTGGTCAATCGGTAGCTTCAAACAGTCCAGTTGTTGACAGTAGAGATCTGAATTTAGTGTTTGGCCATGTGGAAGCAACTTCTAATAAATGATTCCTTTCCAGTCCCACCAAATACGCAGTAGAATCTCCCTGGCAGTTAGTCCTGGTTTGGCCACCGTTTGAGCTGCTTCACAACACTTTGCCCATGATCATTTTGGCACAATATTGTAGTATGTAACCCATTTCTCATCCCCAGTCACCATCCGTTTAAGAAACGGGTCGATTTCATTCCGTTTGGCCAAGGCTTCATAGATATAAATTCGATCCATCATGTTTTTTGGTGTTAATTAGTCTGGCACCCAAACAGGAAGCTTTTTTTAATCCAACTTTGCGCAAATGGCTTAAATCTATTTTATGGTCGATCTTTAGCTCCTGGGCGGTGCTGCGACTACTAACAGGCCGGTCAATTTCGGTTATTTCTGTGATTTTATCGACATTTTCGATGACGGGCCTACTTGTGCGAGGTGCCTCTTTAACATCAAAAATACCTGAACGGAATGGATGAAACCAAAATTGCACGTAATTAGATATTTCAGAGTATAGACACTATAAACACCATGCATAATTTCAGCCACCTGGCGTATCATTTTCGCCTTTATCAAAGAAAAACTGTAAAAAAGAACCGAATTTTCTCTTTGTTGACTTTCAATTTTAACACCCTGTAACTCACAACTGAATGAACCAATCAACAACAACAAAAAAAAGCAAAATAATATTTTTAGTGTGAAATGTCATCTTGACAACGAGCATAAATTTGAAATTGTTTGATGGATACTTCACGAGATATCAATACTACAGCCATCTACTGAAAAAAATAATGGATTTCTTTTTCCCCAACCTAATATATATATTCCTAAACAGCATTATCTATCTGTAATCCCGTGCATATAAAGATTTATTATGAAACTTAATCGCTTCAATTTTCCTTCGGGTATAGAAATTGCATACTACTCAAAATTAATATCTCATTTTTTTTACAAGAATACTCTTCTGATTTTTATATTTATAAAGTGTGTGTAAAATGTATATGGAGATTAAATTTTTATTGAAAATTTGAATTAATAACGCAATTTTTTCTTCATTTCAGAAAAAAATATCGCTGTAAACATACAATTAAAAATCTAAACTTGTAGTTAATGCGAATAACATTAAAGCATTAAATATATTTCATTATATGACACTAGTGCACAATTATTGGAAGAGATATTATAAATAAATAGCCCCTTTATACATACTTTTGAAAATTATTTCTGTAATTCGGACATTTCTAGCCCACTAAATACGTAGTTATTAGCAATTGATCTGAATGTTATAAAAAACAAATTAAATAATTTTACATTATGAGTTATGAAATTATTACAATGCATCTCAGCTTCCAAAATATTATTGTTTATTAATTTTGAAGTTATATTTTAGCTTTCTCTTAACCTAAAATTTATGGAATGCTGAGAACGATTCAGTTATTAAATCTCTCTTTATAGATCCATATATAAATTAAAAGCGACTCATTCATCCACCCAATCATCATAAGAACTCGGACCTATAAGATTTTCAAACCCTGACATTTAAAAGGTATGTTTGTTTTGTTGAGTAAAAATCTACTAAAAACGGGTTCGATAGAAATATACATTTTAGAGGTATTGCAGAGGAGTTCATGTTTTAGAACAATTAAACCAACATACCTGGAATTTGGCAAGCATGTTTCTTTTGTTTAGTAATGATTTACTGAGAGCAATTTTTGTAAGAACAGACTATAAAGGGCGAAATTTTGTGGCTAACGGGAGCGTTATACATAAAAAACAGTTTTTGAACTATTAGACCAATAAAATAAAAATTGAGAAGTACGTTTCTTTTGTTAAATAGAGAACCCGTGAAGAACGAATTTTGCAAAAATCAACAACCAACAGAAATTACGGGTGCGTTATAGAAAAAAATTCCCGTTTTTGAGCTATTAGACCTCAACAGACTAGAAATTTAATCAACATGTTTCTTTTTTTTTTAGATAAGATTCGCTAAAAGGGTTGTTTTGGTGATCCACGCAATAGAGGAGTGTTATGTAAAAGTAAAAGATTATAATATATATTTTGCTATAGAATTTTGAGTCCTGTTCTTTTCAAATCTAAAAACTGGGTCTACAAAAATGGGTTTTGTACGATCGAGAGCTTATTGCTATAACTTAGATATCAATAAATTAATAGCAATAGACACACATGCACGCATACAACATTATGAAATTCCCATCAAAGCCGGTGGTTAACGGCTGGCAATACCATGACGATAGTAAAATATAATACAGAAATTAGCAAATATAAAAATTCCAATTTATTTTGTTACACGAGTAATATTTACACAAATACAATATTCTCCTACAAAGAAACATAACCTCCAGAACCACTGAAGAAGTAGTAGAACCAGAACTCCAGAAGCAGGTTTCAGAAGTTATTTTAATATTTAATACCTTCCAGCGAAATACAAGCATCTTAAAAGCAGAACTGAAGTTTAATCTTGTTTAATAATTTAATTACTCCCCTTGAAAGTAATATAAATCATCTCTTAAATTTACCAGATGAAAGATTACCGAAATAACACATTCTTAGTCAAAGCGCTGATTGAGTTGTTCTAATGATGTTATTAAATTCTTAAATTATGCAAAGTGCTTCTGTGCTATATTTAGCTTATGATTGTTTTAAATTTAATGTTAGTTTGAAACATATAATGTTACATCGCTAAAAGTGAAATAAAACTAATTAATGTTTAGAATTTATGAAGGATTATTTCTATATTTTTAATTGTTTTATTTAGCTATTGGCATCCTCTTCATAAGTAGTATTAAATTGTACATAATTAATATATTCTTTATGCATTCATTGCGTTACTTAAGGCATCTACAAGAATTTTAAGATACCAACGTAGTAAAAAAAACATTAAAATTTGTCCAAAACAGTTTTAAAAAATTTAAAAAAAAAAAAAAACATGTATCTTTATATAAAACAAGTAATCTTGTTTCAATTTTTTAAAATTAATTCATAATAAATTCTCATAGAAATGAAAAATGTAGTTTAAATGAGTTACAAATGTAAATGTATCATATCATCTACGTGTACAAAGAATATCTTAAAATGTTAATTTGAAAATTAACCATAAAATTAAATGTCTTAGCACAGCATGTTTCAATGGGAACTCATTTAATTCAAATATTATTATTTAGTTGTAAAACTTGAAATTTATTTCGTTTTATTATTCTTACAAATGATCTCCTTATCACAAAATTTTGGTACAATATAGCTCAACATTTACTTTTTTATTGAATAACGTACGCTCTCAAGAAAGAGAGAAGATTACTATTATAAAAACTATACAATTGAGACTGAAATTATGTTTTAGTTTCATAGAACAATCATAAATTTAACGCGAAAAGAAAAAAAAATCTGAAAAATATATTATCTCTTTAAAATGGGACAATCTTTTATTCAATTAATATAACCACATCGTACTTGATAGGACTTCCTCTGAATACTTCAGTGTTAGAAACTATTATATTAAAAGGAGTTATATGATTGGATAAATAATATGAAGTTTAAAAGAAGGTATCAAAATACCTACATATATATATATATATATATATATATATAAATATATATATATATATAATATATATATATATATATATATATATATATATATATATATATATATATATATATAAATAATAGAGAGAGAGAAGAGAGATAGATAGATAGATAGATAGATAGATAAATGTTCCAGTTTATGTTTGGAGTAAATTTGTCCATCTTTTCTACACAGTTAGATGAAAAACATATAAAAAAGAAAAATAATCAACAAATAAAAAAATCATAAATCTGGAATAAAAAATTTAAAAAAACCCAGAAAATTATACATCAAACAGTTAAATAAATAACAGAAATGAAAATTTTACTGATATATTACTTATACATAATTTAAACGAAATATCAGAGGTCAGTTTTTTTCAAGCAAATATAAATATAAAACTGTTTTTCCGTGTCCAAGACGGAATAAACTTCATTAAAATATATCTGACTTTTTCAAAAAATATGTGTATCATTCTTTATATTTTAGGTAGTTTTGAAAGAATTATGAATCATAGTGATATGTACTATCTCCCTTTATTAAAAGAAATAAAAGCACTTTTTGCTCGGCAAGCGCTTTATATGGTCTGAACTTTGTAAATTTTTCTCCTTTGAAAAGGAATTTAATCCTTTCTAATAGCTTCTTATTTTTCAATAATGTTTATACCAGTTCAAATAAACTTTTTTCATGAATTTTCTGTATTTCTTTTAAATTTTTCATTTAAAATACATAACGTTGATGACAAGAAACATCATAAGTTGAAATATGTAAAATTATTTCACCTAAAAATGTCCTCTCATATGAAAGTAATTTAATTATTAGTCTATAAAAAGGTTATTTGATTTTAAGTATTATATAATTGTTAAATTGCTTAAATTATATCAAAATTGAAATTTCTATAGCTATCCGATACTCAATCTATTTTGCTAACACATTTGATGATACATTGTTTTAAGAAAGAGTTTTGAAAAATATGATTAACAGGTAATTCGAATAGCTAGAATAACACGCTTGAAAAGTCAGAATAATAATAAAAATAGTTATAAATTAATAAATTCATCAGAAAAATATTAGAATTGGAAGTAATCTAAGCCTTTGTATCAGTTTCTACTTTTATTATTTTCTGTGCGATACTAATGAAAGTAACAGCTCGATACAAGTTTTTTTAAAGATTAATTCTTATTAATTGTGGGAAATAAAAATAAAAATGCATTGCACAAATTTTACTAAATATATTTTTAAAAAACAGACCACTTATTAATTAGTTGGAAAATTATAAAATTCAACAGAACTAGCATCGCCACTTTCTCTAAATTTTCTCATTTCGAAAACTGATAAATTGACTGTTTTAAAATCCAAGCAGCCTCATAGTAAGAGACTTCATTTTATTTCCTTCTCATACAAACCATTTTAATTTAACTTATTTCCTCCCTTAAATCTATCAATTAACGTACAAAGAACGGGATGAAGCAGAAAAAAGCACCCGTTTATATTTAAATTATATTTTACCCGCTAAACTTCTTTAGTTGAAGCAATTTAATAAGACCTCCAATTTGCCACTTGTGTGAATATACTATTTAGTTAAAGATATATCTCTTAAGCGCGACGTAGACACGTAATAAACTGGAAATGTTTGAACATGAAAATTTAAATCTTTTGATTATTTTGAATTTTCTTTACAGGAATATACAAACACTATTTTGAATTTGAACAAAAATTCTCAATCACATGCCTAGATTTTTTTTTGGCATTTATTATGTTACGCCTCGAAGCCCTAGGGTGAATGCGAGATGAATTCGAAGCTCCATTTTAGAAGTGATCAGATTTCGCCCAGTTTTGAATCGAAATTTTACGCAAAGAATTAATTTTTTTTCAATGTATGGCTTTCTTAATCATTGCAAAAGTAGTTCACATTTTCTGTCTTTGTAGAAATGTAAAAGCGGAGAGAAAATCTTAAATGTTCTGTAAATGCAGTTTATGGACCAAAAAATAGACACAATTTTTGTTGCATTTTTATGTGATAACTTTGAATTCAAAATATTGAGCAATAAGATTCATTGAGTCAATTATAAGAAATCTGGAAAAATGAATCACGGAATTACTTTTCTATTTATCCCGAATCGATTCTGAAAGAAAGTGGCTTTAAGTTGCTTTTCAAATCCACATAATACTTCTCTTATATTTTTGAAAAACATATTATAATGAACTATTTTACTATATATACCCGAGATAATACAAATTACTTTTACGTAAGTGATAAAATTAAAGAATAAACATGAGACTAGAGGATTTTTTAATTTTAAATTTAGATTAAAATTTATTTGATGGACACTTTTATTAAAATTGAAATATTAATTCACCTAGTCTTTTTGTTTGAAACGAAAGCTGATTTGTAGTATACACACACACATTTGGATTTAAAATTTCAAAACTCCTTTAACTCATCCCAAATTTCATGAAATAAAAGGGTAATATACTAAAAATTATTATTAGTTCTACAAAAATTCAATAAAGCAAACATGTAACAAATTTGATATTGTCTGGAAAAAATGTCTTCTGATTTAATTACAAATACTTAATGTGTGTGTGTGATTTCCAGTGTTAAACTTCTTTTCTGTAAAGTTCAAATTAGTTTTCCAAGATAATTCTCAATAAAGGAAGGTATTTATCAATATAATAGAATGTTATACATGTATATGAGACGATAAATATATATATATCAATAATATTTCATTTTTAAATTAAATAAAAATATTACGTTTGACATTTTAAAGTATGAGTAAGTTGAAATATTTATATGAATTCGTAAATTTTGAAATAAAAAGATATTCATACACATATCAATATAAATTTTAAGGAAATGTTCTATTTACTTGCAAATATGTTCATAAGAAAAATCTTTTTTATACAGAACATACTTCCGAAATCTAGAGGTAATAATGGAAAATGTTAAGATTTTTATGGAAATCAGACATATTGCATTATTAAAATTGTATTATGTAAGAATTTATTGTCTGGAGACCTTATTGTTAATAAATATATGGATTATTAAATAAAATTAAAATGAATTTCTTTCTTTTGTGTACTAAGAACTATATAGAGTTGTGTTTTCTTAGAAAAATATAAGTAAAATTTTTTAAATCACGATTTCTGTTTCAAGATTATGAACATTCATAAATTACCATAATTTATTTTATCGAAATAAATACACAAGTGAAGAATAAATTTTATTTCCATTGAAACAATACAAGTTTGTAATAAAGCAAATATATAAAAGTTCATTATAGCTCATTTTAGAGAGGTGAAATTTATATGTAATTACTTGAAACCTAATGAAAGAAATGAACTTACAGAATTTTGCATAAGAATAATAATACGATCAGAGGATATATAAAGTTAATTATGTAAATAAAATTTTACTTAATTAAGTATATTTTTAACGGAAAGGACTTTTGTTCTATATGAAGAAAGTTAAAATTTTGAATTAATAAAAAATATTTTAAAAAAATAATGCATAACAATTTTAAAAATAAATTGATTGGAATAAATTGATTTATTTCTCATTTACACGTAAATGAAAACCAAATTTTTAAATTTTTTTTTCAAAAAATTAAATTTTTTGTTTTTGTTTTTAGTTTTTAAAAATTTAAAAATCAATTTAATACATATTACGTGAATAAAACGAAAACCATGAAATTTTATATGATGTGTGAAAATAGCAAATACTCGATATTTTTTTGTAAAAAACTGTGTAATGTATTATATAAAACAAATCAGCTTCTCTATGCGTCGAGTTTTCATTGGAACCAGGACTCAACACCCCTGAGGGCTCCCCAAAACAAAGGTTCCGTGCCCCCTGCCCAAAACCGGGGCCCCCGCACGGAAAACCGGGAAGAAACAAATTTCAGAACAATATCTTTAAGAAGTAATTTAAATCCTTAATTAATAAATGTAACAAAAAAATTCTTGAAATACATTTCTTATTAAAAACAGGTTATAAGAACTAGATGTTCAAATTTTTGTCCTTATGACTTCCACAGAAATAATTGACCTGAACAGTAACTACGGTTTTAATTATTATATGCCCTTCCAAGATTGTGCTTTAAAAATAATTTAAAAATATTATGTGTCTTATATTATATCAATTAAATCTATTCTTTATATCCATCAAATAAGTGTCACTTACATCATCTATATCTGTGTTCCCCAACCTTTTATATCACCGCGGACCGGTTAATTTTACTGTGGCCCGCTGAGGGGTAGGACGTTGATTGTTTATATTTTAGACTGTTTTGATTTTCATTTAATAATTTTAATTTTTAAATTTATTTAATTGGATTTAATAAAAAAATAGGACACCAAAAAAGAAAAAAATTTAAAAAATGGTTTTAACAAGGAATATAAAGTGATTTTCATAAAAAGTAGCCCAAAAACCCAAGAAGAATATACCACAGTAAATAAAGGGGAAATGATTTAATGTTTCCTGTGTGGACCTGAAGTATTTGATCCACGGACCAGTACCGGTCCACGGACCGGGAGTTGGAGACCACTGCTCTATATCATACTGGCAAGTTTGAAACTACACAAGAGCAACCTTTGAATTTCTCTACAAAATTTTTTTTTTCGTTTCCTTATTTGGGATGCTAGAAATATATTCTCACATTGAACATCAAAAGTAGAAAAGGGTGCACTTACATTTGCTGAGGGCAAAACTCTGATCCAGGAATGTAGCTGGAGTCGAGAAGGTCAGACCCTTTCTTGGATCGTCTGATGCGCCTCCGAATGTAGATGAGCAGAGCGACGAAGAGGGTGAGCAGAAGCACACCTCCCACGCTGCACCCTACGATCAGCCATAGGTAGAAGGCTACAGAGAAAGAAAAGAACACCCAATAAATATCATGTATTGCTGAAACTAAAATCAGAGAAGACCTTTGAATGTGTGTGCATTTCTTTCAATTGTATAGCATTACAGGGTGGTTATAATTAAAGTTCCCCTTTCAAAATGCTGTAAAAAAGAATCTCTTCCCAGAATGACTTCAAATTTTGAAATTAATTTACTGGAAGAAGGGGGAAATGGTATGGCATCAGAAAAAAAATCATTGGTATTTTCATTGTTGTTTTTCATGTAGCTTTTAGACCAAGGATAATTAACCGATTTTCCCATCCAGTATGTTAGACCTTTCCATGGTGGATAGGATTTTTAATAACAGCGTAATAACTGTTGAATTTTTTCAGTCAAAAACCGAAGCAATCACGTGCATTGAACAGTGAAGTCGGTGTACTGTGCAACTCATGCCAAAGTCGTAATTTGATTCAAAATGCCACTTGTAGACTCTCCACTTTCGCTAAGCTGCTTACAGCGCTATTTATTGATTCACCTTTTGTAATTTTTTTCTTTTGCCGTAACGTTCTCTTCCCCTTTCTTATATTCAAATTTGAAGTCATTCTTATTGATCATTGCTTGTTGTATTAAAAAATTTCGAAAGGGGAACTACAATTAAAATCATCTTGTATATACTGTACCGCAGTGTTTCTCAAACTGTGGGGCGCGCCCCCTAGGGGGCGTGATAATCCTACGAGGAGGGCGCGAGCATATTGAAAAGTCGAAAACAAATGGCTGTTTAAAAAATTCATTACTTACTTACAATAAGCGAACAAGTACATTCTGACATAAAGAAAAAAATAAAATACTTTTTTACACTATAATAGACTTATAAATGTATCAGTACTGCACAATCTATTTTATAATTAATTTAACAATACTAAGTTCAGGACATGTTTAATCATTACCAGTGACACCATGGATTTGTCATACATAAAATTATATGCCAGCATTAGCACTTATCTTGATAATTTGCACGGTTTATAATTAATTCCTTAAACGGCGATTAAAAATTACGCGATTCGTTCCCCAATGCTCCCGTCTAGCCCGTAGGTAAGCGTATGTGGTGTATTGAAGGGGAGGGGGTAGAAAAGCGGAATAAATAATATAATACTCTGAAATAAGTAAATCCTTAGCAAACACTTTCAAAGTCATTTTATAAGCCTTCAGAATAATTTTATGGATAGCAGTTCTCAGAAAACATAGTACTTTCGAAAGACGTATGTATACGTCTGGGATAATTAACACACTAGCTGAATGAGACGCTTATATACGTCGGGGGACTTAAGAGGTTAAAGTTGCATTGTAGGTTTAGCGTCAAAGTATAGTACTATTGAATTTAATACATCGTTTGTATGGAGGGGACGCGATGCAAATTACGATTGAATATTAGGTCGCAAATATTGAAAGTTTGAGAAGCACTACTGTACCGAGCTAAAGTAAAGGATAAACACCAAAATTTGCGATGTATTTTGGCTACATAACGATTTTATTCAGTGAAACTTGTAACGAACCCCTACCCAAAGTCTAGATATTTAACTTCAAAGAAGAATTGAGACTCGAGCCCAAATTGACATTACGAGTAGTTGACAGGACAGAAAACACTAAGAAATAATCACAAAAAATGAATAAAATATCCTTTGATTAAAATAGGTTAAATCAAAATGTATGTGTGTGAAAGGAAAGTACTTTTAAATATCCAATTCAAGGTAATCAAAATGCACTTATCTGTAAACCTCAAAAGATTTGTAGGCTTTACGATACTGAGTTTACAATAAACGAAGGATTTCTGGAACAGACAAACTGAATCCTATCCACAATAGGAGCTGGTAGGACATTATCTCATTATGATAATTACTTTAATAGTAAGTAAATACCATAGTCTAGGCAAGGAATTGTTACGTAGCCAATTGAATCAATATTATCTCACATTTGCAAAGCAAATATCAGTTAAACCTTTAGATAATCAAGAATTTCGGGTCGTATATTTTGTTACCAAACTAGCCTCGGACATCATGAGAATCAACACATGGGCTACTTTAAACAATAGGCACATACAATCTACTGGGGATTCATTGGATCTATGTTTTATTGAGCATTGAGATATATTGCCAATTTATTTTAAAAATTTATAAAATCTTTCCAAAATTTCAAAAATGTCTTAGATTTTATTTTAAGAGAAATTAATATATTAATTACTGAAATCTAGTGGTTAAATTTGAAAACGTTGTCAATGGTGTTGTATAATAGCCATTAATACATGAATCTGATACAGACTGCTCTTACGAAAGGAAAGTGGGGTAAGCCGACCTGTGTGGGCTTCAAGTTCATAATATGGTGTGCAAAATTCAGGAAGAGAGATATGTATCGTTACAAAAATTTGGCTTAAATTATAAATAACGTTTACATTTAAAGCAACATTATTTCAAAGTTAAAAATTCAATTCACGTTTTAATTTTCATAATTAAAACACGTTCTTTCAGTGAACAGAATGCTGTACAAGAAGTTAAAGAGAATATTTTTATTTAAATTAATCATTTTCATTATTGTCAAAATTATTAAAGATATCTGGCGTAAATTATCTTTACTAATAATACACTCAATAATCACATTATATTTAACTTCAGTGAACTTCATATATTTTTAATAATTTCATGATATATTAGTTTCTGCTTTTTTTTCTTCTATCAGATATACCTTAGGGAAAAAATTAGTAACACTCTCAAGCTCAATTTTAATGTATGTTATAAGCCTGTTATATACTCTTCAGTGAAAGACGCAGAGTTATAAATTAATTGGTATAATCTGATATTCATTAAAAAACAAAGTTTTCATAAAACTACTGTTGACTCCCTAGTTTGTCGGTCTAAATAATCTTGTGAAAATTTTAAAATTAACTGTCACATAGAATTTTTAAAAAACGGGAATTTTGACACTTTAGCTCTATGATTCCAAAAGTGGTCTATATAGACTCCAGGGGTCTATGACGACCTGAAAGGGGTCCATGTCAGCCAAAAAGTAATTTGGGGGTCCATGAGGTGTAAGAGAGGATCTTAGGTTATGGCTCTCATTAAACTAGATCGTTTTAAAAGAAAATTTAATCAAGTGGAAACCAAATGTTACCTATTTAACAGATTTATTTACTAAATTTAATGAGGTTAGTTTGCACTTACAGAGGACAACATAAATTTCATTAAAACAAAAACCATTTTAGCGATTCTCTCTCGAGTTCAGCTAAAGAAATGTAATAATGTAGGTCCCGAATTTTCACAATTTGTCACAGACAATCTGTTAGGACGTTTTAACCTGACATTTAAATGCCTTTTATTCAGATTTTTGAAACTAGGTTTGAGAATGCTTTGACTATGGTAATACCATATTAGGAATGAGTTCATATGATCACATTGAAAAAAAAATGTCGCATTACAATAAGAACTGATCTTAATAAGCACTAACGAAGCTCTTAAAGTTTAGAAACGGATGTCAGCAGTTTTGGCTTCAAAAAGTCAAACCTGTTATTTGTCCGGAATTATAGAATATAGCGAGGAAGTGTGTTTTTAATTGCTTTTCCTAGTGCGAAAGAATTTCAGCGCAGTTGCCAATCTCCAAAACAAAAAAAAAGAAAGAAAAAAAACCCGGACATTTCTAACAGAGAAGATACAGGGTTAAGCCTGACAAGATTAATACCAAATGTTGAAAATTTTATATTGTAGCAACTAATTCATCCACCCAATTAAAATCATTTGTTTATGGTTTAGTTATTTCAGTTAACAGTTTTATTTATTAATTAAATTTTAATTTAATTAATTTTAACATGTGCTTTTTAAATTTTAAACACTAACCTTCATTACAGTTAGAAATTTAATTCTTTTAAAGTAGGCGTAGTAGTGTCAGCTGTCAAAAAGACATTTAAGTTGATAAATTTGGAAAAATTCAATATTAACTAGGCAGGGATCTATCCCAAACCGAAAAGTATGCCAAGAAGTCTATGAGACAAAAAAGTTTGGGAACCCCTGCTTTAGCTAATTAGTACATATTGGCAAAAACTCCTAGGGCTAAAATTTCTATGTTTTATTAATTAATACAATTATAAATAATTGAATAAATTGAGTTAAAATATTGATTTTATAGAAACTAAAGGTATGTAAATAACCGCATGCAGCCATTTCACAAGTTCTTCCCCTGAAAGAAAGAAAAAAAGACCTAAAGAAGGCATCCCTCTTTTTATTCAATTCCTACTATTAGCTCACACAATCTCTATATATTTATTTATTTATATGTTTACTTATTTATCTTGATGGAATTTTCAATCGTTACTAAAATACATTTTAAAGCTCTCAATTGAGCTGAAATTTTATATACAGGATTATTTTGGATGATAATACAATAATATAATAATAATTTAATAAAATTAATGGATTAAAACTAATTTTTTAAAAAGAATTACAAATACACAAGTTTGCTTTATTTTTGGCGACTTAGCGGCCCTTTTGGCGACTTGTGTCAAAACTTGAAAAGGTTTTTTCTCTCGTGTTAAAGTATTCAGTTGAACTGAAATTTATATACATGATTGTTTGGAATGACAATACGATACTTTAATGATAATTAATAAAAATTAGTGACCACTTAATGTTGTGACTCTGTCATATATGTATATACACATTTATATTAATTTTGTAACTATTTAATAAAAATTAGCTAAAATAAAAATTTTTTGTTGATCTAAGTAGGAATTGACTTAAAAATTTTTTTTATATAACTTGTTATATATTTATGTAACTTTTAACTCAAATGCAATTCCTAGAAAAATTTGAATTTTTAGGAAACTTATAAATACTATTTGTAGTTTTTCCAAACTAATTTTTTTAAAAATTAATTCAAATTACTTCACAGCTTATATAAAGCTAAAAATAATACAAACTATATTATATATTTTCAGAGTTCCTATGCGTAGAAGTTTTATCTCCCTTAGCTGTCGAAGCTTACGGTTAGGTAACGAACAAAGTACTATCTCTTAATTGCTGCATCAAGAACAGGATGAAGGCATAATACTGAAGCATGAAATTGTCCACCGTTGCTAAGAGACCGTCATCTCCGCCTCTCAACAAAATCACGATATTAAATTGAAAGAGCTGAGAACTTTAACGCTCAGATAAAATAGCGAATATGTGGGATAATGGCACCTCTCGACATTTTATTAGAATGCACACATCATACCTTAGATAGTCAAATTCTCGAATGTAAGAAATGTGCGTGATTTAACTAAAATTTTGAAATACATATCGCAAACTAAAACATTAACTTTTTTAGATGTTTAAGTAAGATTTTAAAAAAGAATTTGTGTTTAAATAAATAGATATTGGAATGAGATCAGCTATTTGTCTTTAATGTAACTTAAATGTATCGTTCATAAAAACTGTAACCGTTCTTTAGCATTCATTTATTGATTGAATTAATATATATATATATATCGATATATATATATATATATGTCAGTTTTAGTGACCAGACAACCTTATCTTTCAGTTTGCAATAATGAGTGAAATATAAAGTTTATAATGTATAGATATTCTGAATTCATCACAAATGTTGAAAAAAGTCACTCAGCTAAAATCATACGTACTCACAATCACGCTCGAATAAAAGAACTTAAAGTTATTGACATATTCAGTGATCCATAAAAAATATTCGAAGTTTGGTTTTGGCATCTTTATCAATTCAGAAAAGAAAATGAGAAAAAAAAATCACTTCTAAAAGTGTAATTACATTGTTTACTAAAAGTGTAATCATATTTACAAAAAATACATTTTTTTTATTTATGTTTATTTTTATTACAAGAAAAATTATCCAAATAAAGGTACGCATTTTTTCTCAATTTTTCATGCAGCAGAAAGTATCGTCATCTGTATTCTTGAAAAAAGGAAGTTTAGTAAAAGAATTTTTAAATAATTTTATGAAGCCTATATATATATATATATATATATAGGTTACTGTGTTTTTTAGTAGTGGCATTTTAAGTACCTCAATATTATGTATGATAAATATTTATATTTAAGACAAGAAATTATTCTTGTGTGTATAAAGTTTTCTCTTTGCTAATTTTAATTATCCATATTTATACTTCCATTGTGCTGCTTATGTATCTGGTCATACCTTTCAATATAGCATCGAAAACTTAATCAATTGTCTTGTTTTTTTCACCTTAAACTTTCATTTATTTTATTCACTTATGTTTTTATTTCTATATTATGTTATTTTATGAAGAATATCTTGTAATTCCGCTCAGAGATCCTGTGAAACAAAGAGTAAGTTGTGCCTTGTGGAATGTTTAATGTTTTAATTTAGTCTTATATATAAGAGTGAGTGACAGTGAGAGTTATTTTAACATCACACTGTAAAGCAAAACGGTAGCTTGTAATTTTGTGCCTCTGTCAAATGACGAGGACGACACCTGAGTTAGCAACACCCTTTCCAAACTACCACTCCACTCTAATGGGAGAATTTGAGCCTCGACAGATTTAACGCGCAACATCCCTTCAGCCCGGCTGGAGTTTCGATGGCACTGTAGCTCAAGCCTTTGAAATGCTGGCCACGAGTACGTAAGGCATAACCACAAGCCTACCGCGTCTTAGTATTCTTTAAAAAGAATATATTCCATGTGACCTATAAAATGATTTTAGGGTGCATACACACATTTTGCATTAGAAAATTATTTAATATTATACTGTTATTATATGATGTTCGACAAACATTTTCTTATAGAAACTATCTTCAGCATGATGCGGTTTAACCCTTTATCTACCGACGGTACTTATAAGTACCACTCACTTTAAAATTGCGCAGAATAATCATTTTTACGAATACTCTGACGACACTTAGAAGGAACTTTCTTTTAAATCCACTTTTCCAAGATATATGACAGCACGGATCCTATGATAAGTATTTTAGTGGGGACGGCGAATAGTTTTATATCAGAAATTGCATTCTCAGCTGACGGCGTTTTCAGCGGATTGCGAAGATTGTCATTTCTGTTCCGAAAAAATATTTAATGTCAAAAGGTATGTGTCTTGATTTTTTTTAATGTTAATGAAGACCTTAGAAAACGATTTGACTATTTATTTTAAGTGAACAGTGTGTATAATTAACTTCACAGTTGAATATCTTTAATTAATTAATTAGCTCTGACGGATGAAATTTCCCAAAGTTTAGTATTTTGTTTATGTATATCCCCTATTTTTCAATGTAGTGATTTTAAAAAAAACTGCAATAAATCATAATGTTGAAGATAAAGGGCTAAATGTGCAAATGAGCAAGGATAAGAAAATAAATATTTAAATTTGCAAGCGATTGTATAGATTTTATCCATTATTTCCTAGCTTTTTCAATACTTTAAAATTATTATTATTATTATTTTGACTCATTTAAAAGAATTTGCCATGGAGTTACATTTTCCAAATTAAAAAAATTTAAAAAACCCAAAGATATTGGAAAATTTAACAGAAACACGAATATTTCTTAATATAAATACCCCCAGTGGTGGTATTTTGAGACGTACGCTGGATTCGAAGGTGTTTTACCGAAACTGCTAATAAATAATAGATGAGCATGTCTGAAAAAAAGTACCAAATAAAAATCCGGCTCTTCGAGAGGACACAAGAGTCGGACTCATCGCCTATTCTTGTAGCGTACATAAAATCCGAAGAACTCTCTTTTCTTTGGACAGAATAGTTTTAAGGAAACTTTATCCGGTTTTCCCCGTTTCTCAGGGATCTTGTGTAAGTACACACGTGTCAATGGGACACAAGATTTTTCGCAAGGCTAGAATTGATTTTCCTTTTTGTTTGCACGTGCTCAATAACGACAATTAATTTCAGGTGTTCCCATTGAAACTTGATGATAATTCAGTGATATCGACAGAAATCCAGGAAATGTACCAGAATAATTTAAATTTCGATTATTTTCAAACATTTTACAAACGTAGGAAATAAAAATACAAGTGAAGTACCACTGAAGGAAAAACAATCAGTTGCAGTACAATATCCTAGTAAAATATAAATTTTGCATTAAACGTTTAAGAATTATTTTACTTAAAAATTGAGGTTTTATCTTTTACTTTCTTAAATTGAAAAATTAAAAAAAAAGATTTCACAACAACAATTTCCTTTTAAAGTTCTATAAATTTTTTAAAAAAAAGTTAGTATATTGATTACAAGCAATTTTTAAAAAAGTAGGGAAAAAATTTTTAAGATCAAACGAATTTTTTTTTTTCCCAAAATAATTTTATTAAATTATATTTATTACCCATTAATTAGAAAAATTTAAACAACAAATTTTAAAAATAAATATTAATATATATATATATATATATATAATTCAATCAACACAAAAATCAATAAAAAAATCAAAACCCAAAAATGAACCCTATAACATTAAATCCCCTTTCAAAATATCAATGGCGAATATAGGAGATAAAATTCCCAAGTTTTTTAAACAAAATTAAAAAGTTAAAAAAAAAAAATTTATAAAATATCCCCAAATGCAACCTCGGACTTAGGGATAATGGGGTTAAACTAGTTTGATGGGCCCAACCTTCCCCTTTTTCAACGGTAAGGTTAATCCCGGAAAATATCAATTCTCAAAATTTAAAAATTAAAAAGTTAAAATTTAAAAATTAAAGAGTTAAAATTATATATTATATATATATATATATATATATATAACATATACACAAATATTGATTTTTTTTTCATTATATTCAAAAATAATAACAAAAAAGCTTCAATCTTCAATAGAAGCAGTTCCGAAAATTCTAAGCTAACATAAAGGTGACATTTTAATATTCAATTAATTAAACTGCATGATCCATTAATCACCTATGAGCTAAATAAAATTAATTGCATAATAAATTATTTATATTGACAAGAACTGTATAACACAGAAACTGCGTGGCTTTGGTTTTATTTCCATTTGTTAGTAACTTTAAATGTGTATTAATATTTTTAAAAAATTGTGCAAACGTTTTCCATTTTTAACAATATTATTACTGTTATTACCCACCAAAGCAGCAAATAAAAACTGTCATTTATAATTTTTACATTTTTAACCAAAAATAATTGTATTCCTGATTATTGTTTTAAAATTCGGTAACATACACAAACTCTTTATACACAAGTTTACAACAACTAGAAGTAACGGGGAAAAACACCTGACTTTCATTATAATTTTTTTGTTTTGAATTCGTATCTTAATATCATGTATCATAATCATAACCATAATTGTATTTGTATTAAATACAACATTAAACCTTGTATTCCGTATCAAGTACCTGTAATGAAAAAATTATTAACTAAAAATTTAAAAAATAGTGTCATTATACACGTCCGATTGAACTTCAAAAAAATCTTAAGTAAGTGCGTTTAATATTCTACAAGGAAACTTTGAATGTATAAAAAATTATCGTAATAAATATATAAATTAAAATAAATTACTTATTTTTTCCAATGAGAAATCAATGCGGAAATCCTTTTTGATTTTATATAAGGGTCTAAAGTCTACAAACCTATGTTAAAATATATCAAACTAAATCCTCACGCATAATTGCAAGTAGCAGAGAAACACACAACGTGAAACAAACATTGATATGGAAAGCTCAATACCATGCTAATCAACCAGAAACTCCCAAACCGAAATTACGTGGGATCAATTTGAACCTTGAAGCTTATCGCTATCATGCTTAGAAACTTATCGCAACTGATGTCATGTTTAAATCAAAGAGAGAGAGTTTGGGATTTTCAAATAATGCTTAAAAGAATCCTGTCTGTAGAAATACTCTTCCACACTTTACGCAGAAGTTACGATGAACTTGTAACCAAACTGATGTTGTTACTTAAGGTATCCGACTACGTTCGGAACCGTGATTTTGCAAAAGCGTGTAAATGGATAATATTTATGATATTTACTGAAATTAGAATACATGTATAAAATTGCTTTAAGGACATTATGATAAAAAAAATTATTTTAATACAATATTTTGGCAAAAAATTAACTTAGAATAACCTTTTTTCCAAATGTTCTCCTTTTGTAAAAAATGCTTCTATTATTAATATTTTGCCTGTATATAGCACAGACCTCTGTACAGAGTCTCAACTATGATTTTTGAAAAATACACATTATTTTCAGAGTTACAACCCATTGAAATATATAATTATCGTCGTTTTTTTCTTAAAATGTCTCCCCTCTGTTGTCGTAAAACGTGGATAAACCCCCTTCTAAGTTATATATTTCAAAAATTCTAGTTGAGACTCTGTACAGAGGTCCGAGCTATATACAGGCAAAATGTTATAATAGAAGCATTTTTCACAAAAGGAGAATATTTTGAAAATGGGTCATTCTATGTTCATTTTTTGTCGAAATATTGTACTTAAATAATTTTTTATTGTAAACTATTCTTAAAACAATTTTATATACATTTTCTAATCTAAGTGACACTGAATATCATAAATATTATCCATTTATTCCCTTTTTCAAAATCACGGTTCCGAACGTAGTCCGATACCTTAAGGCAGTCGGTTCTTAAACTGTGGTCTGTGGACCTCCAAGAGTCCCCAGAACCTTTCTAGGGGTTCACAAAAATCTCTTATTTCATGTTAAGATTTCCATCATTTATAGACTATGAAAACTTCGTGGAAATAATGAAAGATGTGCCATTTTAGACTAGATAACTAAAGTGCCCCAATGAAAAAATTCTACAAGAACATATATTTCGAACAAGAATAGTAATTCAATTTTTTTTATTGTTTGCAAATACATAGCCATTACTGCAGGTAATATTTTCAAAAGTTGTTGAAACACTTTTACAAATAAGTCTGTATAAGTAGCTTGATTGAATATTAACATCGCACTGTTCAGCTACACGAGGGCTTTTGGCAAAGGAACGCGTAATTTGAGCCATGGTCAAGTGACGTGGACGACACCTCTGAGCTGCCTCCCCGCTCCTAACTACCACACCACACCAACGGGAGGACGTTTCAGCACTCGACAGATTTAACGTGCATCGCTGCCTTCTACGGCGGGTCTTCAGTGGTACTGGACTCGAACTCGTGACAAGGCAAGCCACGATCCGATACCTATACCACTCGGCTACCGCGGCCACCTGTATAAGTAGCAGAGGCAGTCTTAGGATTATTGAGAAGCCTTTAAATCACTCAGACTTACATTGGGAGTCAGGAAGAGTGTTCAAAATCTTGGGTGTTCATGATGTCAGGCAGGTATATAAAGGGTTCCGTGGCGATTGAAAGCTTAAGGACCGCTGCCTTAAGGCTGTTGTTAATCGTTCCAATCAAAAATGATACCTCCAGCATTTTCCGAAAATACCAGTGCATCAGTAGCATATTATTTTTTAAAATTCTTAAGCGATTTTCTATTTATTGTTGTTTGGGGAGGATTATGAGCGTAATTTAACAACTTACAATACACTTCCATTCAATGACGAAAGATTCATGTGTGTGTTTTATCTGAATAAAATTAAGTGATTTAAAATGGATCAGAGAAATATCTTCGTGACTAGGGGGAAAAAAATAATTGGAACAAAGCTTTATCTGAAATCACATCGATTACCTGCGAAACCTGACAAAATATGCAAGTTAGCAGAAGCTCGCAACAATATAATCAGTGTAAATTCAAAAATATCAGCCTCAAAATGACAGGTTTCCAGGATAAGCTTCAAGATAACTTTGTTGTTTGTGTGAACCGAATTTCTTTTAAAGGTACAACATTTTCTTAAATCGGGTTTAAAGAAAAGTGTCAAAACTTTACTTCAAATACATTATCTGACGCCGAACTTTGTAAGAAACAAAATACATCAGGAAAATGTTAAATGTTTTCTTTCGATAACTTTAAAAGAATATTTTTAAGACGATTGAGTTGAGAGCTGTATTAACGTCCCCTTATAAGGCAACGCAAGGGCTATTGGTGACGGACCTTATAATTTTGAACCTCGAGCGGCACCCCTCTTCTACTTATCACACCAACGGGTGGACATTGAGCATAGACAGATTAAAAGAGCATCGGTCCCTCCTACAAAGCATAAAGCGATTTAGGTTTTAATGTCAATGCAAATTATTGGAATTATCAGTATCTTTCTTCTTACTTTTCTAACAGTACTTTCGAAATGTCCAGATGATAAATAATTCTTTTTACTGAGTATAATGCTGAAGAAGATAGAAAGAGATGTATTTAGATAAAATGTTTAAAACTTATATTAGATGTAGGAAGAAATAGAAATTTTTCTTTCTAGATTATTCTGCATCTACTTTTATGTACAATAGAAACCAGATAAGAAGATTAAAAGAAGTTTAAATACAAAAAAGAGAGAGAGAGAAAATCATAATAATAAGTAAAAAAAAAAGTCATGGAATAATAATTTTGATGAAATGTGAGCCAAGGACAGTTTTTATCAAACATCTAAAGAAACCAGATCATTAGACGAAACTAATTATTTCGGCTAACCCTGTGTTGAATCAGCTATATTTGAATTTTATTTGTGAGCGTTGTAGCAAATACGATGAAAGCCGCGTGGATACTAATTTAGAAATGTGAATCTGAGAACGTTCTTAAAACAGATTATATCATAGATTATATTTTTTCTTCGAGAATGACACACAACTTCTGAAAGTTTATTTATATCATTATAAAAGAAAATAATTAATAAAGATCTCAAATTCGAAAAATTATGTGGAGTATTAAATAAATTTAAATAAATCTATACATGAATACTCAAAAGTGCAAAATTATAAATAATTAAGAAGCAATATACAGGGTGTCCGAGGCTTAAAATATGCAAAGGTTATGGCTTATTATTAAGGAACTACCCATCAGAAGGTAAGAAACTGCTCATCCATCCAGGATTCGAAAACCCTCTGAAATTTTTAGGGTAGTCCGTTAGGCCGTACGTGCCTACATTATTCGGCACACAAACAATCGCAGACAAGAAACTTGTTACACAGAGTTCATTAGTAAATATGTGGACGCTACAGCAAAAGGTACAGGTATACTATGGCCAAAGGAATTTAAATCAGTCAAGCGTGTACAACGACGTGTTCAAACAGAATGGAATCGGTCCTCCCGACATCAAAATTTATCCACCAATAGGAAATAACTTTAAAGGGGACAGGAACTTTGGTATCTCAAACCGACAAGTTCTAATTTTTTCATCCAAGTAAGCTTAATTTTCTTAATTTATGCAAGTAATATTTTTATATTCAAATATTTTTCTTACACTGGGCAATTGGTATAATTCTTTAAAGGCATATTAAAATCACCTGATATGAGGTTAGAGTCCGACAGGTCTAGGTACTCCAGCCAGTTCCTCCAACGATCTGCCAAGTTTCTTTAAGGTATCCGACTACGTTCGGAACCATGATTTTGCAAAAGCGTATAAATGGATAATATTTATGATATTTATGTCACTTAGATTAGAAAATGTATATAAAATTGTTTTAAGAATAGTATTACAATAAAAAAATTTTTAAGTACAATATTTTGACAAAAAATGAACATAGAATGACCCATTTTCAAAATATTCTCCTTTTTGTGAAAAATGCTTCTATCATAACAATATTTTACCTGTATATAGCTCAAATCTTTGTACAGAGGCTAAACTGGAATTTTTGAAATATATAACTTAGAAGTGGGTTTATCCATGTCTTACGACAACAGAGGGGAGAAATTTTAAGAAAAAAATGTCGATAATTATTTCAATCGGTTGTAACTCTGAAAATAATGTGAATTTTTAAAAAGTCATAGTCGAGCCTCTGTACAAAATTCTGAGCTATATGCAGGCAAAATATTATTATAATAGAAGTATTTTTCACAAAAAGAGAGCATTTTGGAAAAAGGTTATTCTAAGTTAATTTTTTGCCGAAATATTGTATTTAAATATTCTTTTTTGTTAAAATGTCATTAAAACTTTTTTATACATGTATTCTAATCTGTGACACTAAATATCATTTATCACTTTTAAAACACGCTTCGATGCATTTAAATTCGTGTAACAAGTGATCGCAGTGCACACTTTTGCTGTAGAGTCCCATAATCTTTACTAATGAAACCGGTGAAAAATTTATCGTCTGCGATTGCCGAATAATGCGCGCACTTGCGGCCTATCGGACTAGATCCAGAAAATCTCTGAGGGTTTCCAATCCACGAATGAATAGTTTCTTACATTCTGATGGATAGTTCCTTATTAATAAGCCGCAACTTTTGGATACTTTAAGTCTGGACACTCTGTATTCATAAAATTTTGATCGACTTAGCATATAAAATCAGATATGAAAGTTAAATTATAAATATGTAATAACTATACGAAATCTATCATTTTTAACTATACCTGGACTTTAAAGGAAATAAATGATAACGGATTCTATAATCATGAAACATACATAATTATATCAACATATTAAACATATTTGAAGCTGACAATTAAGAGCTCTGGTATAAAAATGCCACTTGACCGTACATTAAAACTTTTCTAAAAAATTACGAAATTTGTTTTTTAACTGAAATCAATCATGTTTACATCTAATAGACAGAGAGTAAAATCGCAGAGGTTTCTAAGCGCGTTTTTTTTTCTGTAACTATGGAAATTTATTTTTTTGATAATTTCATTCATTTGAGAACCTTGTTCTTGTGAAATATTCGCGATGTACGTAGATAAGGATTACTATTTAATGTGATTTGAAGTGAAATATGCTTAACGCGAAAATGCTTAAGACGAAATGCCAGTTAACATAAAATAATGCAACGGTCCCGACAAACTACTATTTATCTCCATGCTTATTTTAAATTATCCATTGGGATATAAAGTCTTCGATCACGTTGTAATCGCAATATTGGTTGGGAATCCAAAACACTACAACGACAACAATAATGAAAAATAAGTCGCTTGCAATGTTTACCTGTTTTCTAGCTACGTAGGGGAGATGCATGTTAAGATCGGCATTGGATTTGAAATTTTAAGCATTTGCATACATTGTATAAAGAAAGTTCCCTGACGAACCAGTCGTATCTTTTTAAAGGTGTTAAAAATTTTTTTTTAATGTTGTTAAGTTTTTTATCAGCTCATATATTCCTTAAAATGCATGTTATAAGATTTAGGATTCGGACTTACAATCTACAGATGATATAATTTAAATGTAAAACTAAAATTACTAAACATTTTTATAGTGATTTAATAAAGAAATAGTTCGCTAATGAATATTTCAAAATTAAACCGGACTTAATAGCGGATATCAGAAATAAAACAATAAAAATAGAAAGAATGATGATACTGACATCGCAATAGAAAACAATTTTCAAAAGGAAGTTTCTAGACAAAATCAAATAACAGCTATGTAAGTGTTACTAAAAATTTAACTATAATACATTAAGCTGCTTAAACATGTCACTTCATAACTCGGGTTGTACATGATATCAGTAATAAAAATGGAAATAAAACAAATTGATCCGCTTAAACAGCACTTTTCTGGTTATTCTGACGAAACTAATAGAATAATGCATTGGGAGAACAACAAGCATTTTCAGATTGAAAAACAGTTATCTGTTGGAGAAGCAGTTCGTAAGTGCATCAAACTTTAATGGATAATGACAAAGTAAACAGAAAGTATATTAAAGTGTAGTCATATTTTTACAGAAGCATTAATGTTTCATTTGAAAGTTGTATGAGGTAGTACCTCAATAAAAATCCTCTGGAGAAATTATATTTGATACTAACTCACAAAATAGCATATTTTCAGACTTTAATGTAATATTATTTATTTATTACTATGTATACTACGGTTTATACATTCGTTTTGAATAAATTGAACAGCAGAAAAAGTTTCTAATATTTATTATACGTTTAAATATAAAATACTTTCAATATTAATTCATTTTAAAGATTTTACTAAGCATTATTTGTATTCAAATTTATATTTATTTGAATTCCAACTCAATTTGACAACGCATTAAATTAAAATAAAAGAGACAGTAGTTTTAATAAAAACGAATCTCAAAAATATATAGAATATTTGTGGCATATCAATTACATTAGATAATGGTATTATTTCGTTTGGCTGAGATATATGTGTTATGTCATTGTAATTATTTTCCATATTGAGCAACTGAAAGTACAATAAACGTTTTCCAATTCTTCCCTTAGTTACTACTTGGGGAAATGTACACGGCTAAGAAAAAAGCAAAGATCTAAATTTATCACCAATAAGAGCAACTATATTTCCGCAATCCTAGTCATTTTTTCCAACGTTTTCGCGATGGAATGATTTTCAATACTCTCGATATTAGCATTTAAGGTATCCGACTACGTTCGGAACCGTGATTTTAAAAAAAAGCGTATAAATGGATCATTTTTGTGATATTTAGTGTCACTTAGATTAGAATACATGTATAAAATTGTTTTCAGGACATTTTGAGAAAAACGAGTTATTTAAATACAATGTTTTGGCAAAAAATTAACTTACAACAACCTTTATTCAAAATCTTCTTTTATAAAAAATGCTTCTAAAATAATAATATTTTGTGTGCTTATATAAAGTAAAGACTTCTCCAGAGAGTCTGGACTATTTTTTAAAAAATCACATTATTTTCAGAGTTACAACCCATTGAAATAATTATCGGCGTTTTTTTCTTAAAATTTCTCCCCTCTGTTGTCGTAAAACATGGATAAACCCACTTCCAAGTTTTATATTTTAAAAATTATAGTTGAGCCTCTATACAAAGGTCTGACCTATATAAAGGCAAAATATTATTATAATAGAAGCATTTTTCGCAAAAGGAGAACATTTTGAAAATGGGTCATTCTATATTCATTTTTTGTAAAAATATTGTACTTTAATAATTTTTTATTGTAATACTATTCTTAAACCAATTTTACATACATTTTCTAATCTAAGTGACACTAAATATCATAAATATTATCCATTTATACGCTTTTGCAAAATCACGGTTGCGAACGTCGTCAGATACCTTTATGCATTATATATTTTTTTCTCTTTAACACAATTTCTTAAAAAATTAATGATTTTCTTAATTTTGCATGTTTTTCATCAGGTCATTTTTTTTTTGCTTTGATTGAATTATTGTCATTTTGTGGGTTTTCTTGTCTGCGTCTTTTGCACCTATGGGGCAATTCTATTTATGAAATTGCAGTAATGTAACCTCTTCCAGTTGCTCAATATTGGAAGCAATATTTTTTCTCTATAAATATTTGAACAAGTCTGTGCCCTAATAGAGTTTTCCGAGCTCACGTTTACGTAATAAAAGATGCGCAACTTTTACTCATAAGGGACTTGCACGTGCTGGCAACTCTGTAGTCCCACACCCCATGTGTGTTTCTGGTAATGGAGGTTACACAGTATTCCGACATAAATATGGACTTGATGAATACTTTTATTTAATTTATTTCAACTTTATAAAAAAATCATTTGTTAAATTAGTCTGCTATGCTAAGCTAAGTGATAAGATAATTGAGTAAAGTTATGTCAATCTCAGCATCTTCCACATACAGTAGGAAATATACTTAAATAAATTTTTCGAATGCGTGAAACATTGTATATTGCGTTTTGGCCACGGTAGCCTAGTGGTCAAGAGAATGGACTCGTGGACGGCGTATCATGAGTTCGAGCCTAGTGCCGCTGTGTAGGGGGAGGGGGTAATGCATGTTAAATCTGCCGAGTCTCAAACGTCCTCCTGCTTGTGTGGTGTGGAAGTTTGGAGAGGTGGGTGCTCAGATGTCGTCCTCGTCACTTGACCATGGTTCAAAATGATGAGGTCCTTCACCAAAAGCCCTCAAGTAGCTGAATAGGGCGATGTTAATATTCACTCACTCATAACTTGTAAGCTTCTATATAGAAATATAATTCTGCCGTAAATTAATTTCAATCGTTGTTTGATCTTATATTTCACTTAAGCTTTCCTACCGAGTTATAGTGGCCACAGTAACCTAGTGGTTATAGTCGCGAACTTTCTGAATGACGTGTCATGAGTTCGAGTCATAGTATCACTGAAAAACCACCTTATACAGAGGCTGCTGCATGTTTAATTTGTTGAAGCTAAATTCATTATATCTGCGTGGTGCGGAAATTAGGAGAGGTGTCGTCGATCTCAGGTGTCATCCTCGTAACGTGACCGAGGGTCAAATTTAAGAGGTCCTTTGCCTATATCCCTCTTATTACTTTAGAGTACGACGTTAATAAACACTTCTCCTACCAAGTTACAAACCTCCTGAAGATAATAATAATTATTATAAAGAAGTTTATTAAAGAAAGACGGTTTTATTTTGACGTATGAACCACACTCATAGTACATGAACAAAGACTTCGTTAACGACATCACTGATAAACTAGTACGATTCTCCTAACGGAATGAGTGTCTACAGTTTATTAACGTCAATTCGAAAGAAAAGCACGTACTATTTGTGAAGGGCCTCATAATTTTGAACCGTGATCTAGCCACTTCAGAGCTGGCATTCCATTCTCCGAGCTTCTACATCGCATCAATGTGAGAACTTCGAGATTTAATGTGAATCATCTTCTCTACATAGTTTGTTTTCAAAAGCATACACAGGACTCAAATTCAGGGCTTCACAATGCCGGCCACAAATCCGTGACCAAATCCTATACCATCTAAACCTGTCTTCTAGGAAAATGTTATGTGGATGCTGTTCACCTTTCAAAGAGAGATTGTAATACTGGAGATAAGAGTAGTAATATTTTGATAGATAGAGTTGTAATTTGTTTATGTGTGATAAATACACTGGAAAGTATTTAAATATCTCTCTATATATAAAAAAAGTGTTTCGTGATGATATAATAAATTTATTTATTTATATCATACACGAGAATACAAATAGTTATACGTGACTATGTATTGCAAATTTGTATGGAATTCAAAATAAAAATCAAGATCAAGAGTATAGAGTCTGTGTTTTCATGCAAGCCCAAAATATTACCCTAGAGCAGGGGTGGCGAATCTTTATGGTTCAACGGGCCATTTTTTCTGCAGAAATGTTTAACAAGGTATAGAAGATATGCCGTCAAAAAATTCCGGGAATTATTGGGAAAAAAATAAAACTAAGTACTAAAAACTCGAAATTTTTTATTTATTACCTAAAAATATATTTTGCATTGTATTATTGAAAATGCTTTAGTTATACGTGTAATTCAAATTAAAGTAACATTAGTATGACTCACTGGCGTAGCTAACCCTGAGTGGGCCCTGTATCAAAATTCCTCGGGGACCTTTTTTGGAAAATAAATAAAAAGGATCGCATTAATAAAACTTATTTTAAAGTGCCAAAAGGTACATATTGGGGCCCCTGTAGTTTGGCAGGGGGCGTTATCAATGATACGGTGGTAGTTACGCCCCTAGTATGACTTCAGTTTTTGCAAATTATATGACAAATAACTTATGTTGCGATTATAGGACAATCAAACAAATGTGCTCCAACCGCCTCACGCATCTATACCGATCCCTCACGTTTGCTCGTAGTACTTCAAAGTGAACTTTGTTATTTTGAACAATACAAACCTTTTTGATTGGTGGTGAGCCCAAAATATTGTGTCGCATGCCATTGATTCGCCATTCCTTCCCTAGAGTTTATAATAAACAGTCACGCACTGATTTAGCTGCTATCATTTCGACAAAAGACGGTTCTATAGTCAGAAAGGTTGATGTTAAGAGTTTATTGGAAAAGTGAATATGACTCTCAGTTTGGGAATTTTAACTCTCATCTTGCAGGCCGTAGCTGTTTCCTTTACTTTTTTCTTTCAGATGAAACGGGTTATATTTCAGGTGAACAATTCAAATCGTTTTTTTTCCCTGCATACAACATATTGAAAAAAAAAATAGAACTATATAATGCATGTAAATTACAGTTTTACAATTTGAGAAATGAGTGTGAACAGCAGTATAATTTGTGCAATGGGGGTTAGTCCGCCATCAGGACAGGCAGTAACCCCCCTTTCCCTTAGTATATTATAAAAATAAATTTCATAGCTAAAATATTTCCAGAGAAGAAAATGAGATAGCAGGATACCTAAACTATATAGGATCCTTTTTTACCAGAATTAATGATGCTATAAGCACACTTTTCATACATTATAAATAGTTATTGAAGTCATTTAAGATATCCAATGCAGTATAATACAAAACAGTATTTTCATGAAAAAAGAAATTAAATGACATTAAAAAATTTTAAAGAAAAAACCCGCAAGTGTAAAATAGAAAGAAAATTTCTTAAATACCTTCAAGGAAGGTTTTAAAAATAAATTACAAAAGAAAAATGTTTTATAAGGAAATAATTTTCTTTTATTAGCTCTCGATTTTTACAACTGAATATAAATAAAAATATTTGACACCTTTTCAAGAATAAAAATAGTACTTTTCAGAATAAATAATAATCTTTTGATTTTTTGTAACATATAAAATTAAAGAAAATTGCTAATTATACAAAAGAAAAATAATAATTATACTCAATGAACTTCAAAATTATAGTGAATAACTTCAGAAAAAATTTGTCAAACTCATTGTTAAATTAGTTATTTGTCAAGGCAAAACAAAAAAAAAATGTTTTAATAAGAAGTTTACCTTTACTTTTTTGCATCAATTATATTTGTCTTGATTTCATCTTATTCAATAATAAAAGCCTGAAGCTAATGTCTGGCATTGATAATAATAATTATTCTTTCCAAATTCATCAAAAAATTAACCTAAGTTTTAAAAGTATTTGTCATTTTATCAAAGCATATCTCTTTAGGCCAGTGCCTTTTTACTCAATTAATAAACTAATGTTATTTGAAAAAAAAATCACATTTGTTAACAAATAGATTGGTGTAATATCTAAAATTTCACTAAGCAGTACATTTGATCTTAAAAAGTCCTAAATTTTAAATGTTAAAATCCTTTTTGCATTTGTGCATAAATGGAAAAGATAACTTACATTAAGGTGAATACATAAGTGAAATTGGATTTAGTTTGTGTAGAGCTGAAGAAATTCCAGAAAATCTTGAGCTCTAAGAAAGCAGTGTTTCTCAAACTACGTTGACATGATAATCCTAGGAGGGGTGCAAGAATATCGATAAAGATTACTTAAAAAAAATATTAATTTATTGAAAGAAAGCAAAACAAAAGGCACATTCTGACATATTAAAAAAATAAAATACACATTTACACTAATATACTATACTGATAAACGTATCAGTATTGCACAGTGTATTTGATAATAAATTTATCAATACTAAGTTAAGAACAAGTTTACAATTACTAGTAACTTTCATGGTATTATTATAAACAAAACTGTAAAAAAAAGTATTTAATATCTTGATAATTTTTACGGTTCATAATTAAGTTCGTATTGTAGCTTTAACATCAAAATACATCATTATTGCATTCAGTACACTATTATTACATGGGGGGAGGCGATGAAAATTATGATGGAAAATTGGGTCACGAGTATTGAAAGTTTAGAAGAACTGGTCTATGAAGTTCAATATACATACGTTATGCTATTTCAAAAGTAATTCCAATTTACTTCTATATGTCAGAGTTACAGAAGGAAGAACAAAAGCATATTTTTCTCATATTTTATTTATTATTTTTTCTGGAATCTTCCATCTCGCTTCAACTTATAAACAAAAGATATAGCTTTTTTATTTCTAAATCCAGTGTACACCATCGATTTTCGTTACGAAAACTCCGCTTCTGTTTCCATTTCGTTTAAAAGCTAAAATCTTATTCTTGCATCGTAGCCTATTACTTACTCTCAGGGGAATTTCAAAGGAGGGTTTGGAATATGTTTCATTCTTTTTTTTTGTTCCAAGGATCAGACGACGGACTCAATAAACTTCAAACTGGAAACAGAGATAGATACTATTTCTCGTGATGGCTCCAAACAGAGCTAGAAGTAATCGAAGAAAAGAGCGCATTTTTTAAATATATATATATATATATATATATATATACATTTTGAGTTCCTTTGATGTTCTATGTGCTCGTAAAATTCCAATCTTTCATCGGTTAGGCTCGCTGCAAACAAATACTGTCAAGTATCTCCATGTCAAACAGCATGGATATTTGCGTTTTGAATTGGAAGATTTACTTTGATGCGGAAAAAAAGAATTTATATATATATATATTAGTTGACTCCATAATCTGGTGACATTCCTCAAAGTCTACAGAAATTGGTGGGAAGGAAGTAGAACGTTACAGAGTATATATTCACATTTTTATTCAAATTCATTTTTTCCATTCTTTAATAAAAATATTATTTGCAACCATTATAAAATATCGAAGTTTTCCATGAGTAAACATGGAATATTTTCATCTGTAACAAAAATCATTTTCCACGGACAACTTCGTAAGGTTAACCACAAATTTTCAAAAAAAAAAAAAAAATGATATTGTGTTTCCCCTGCCAAAATATGAACACAATTATGAAAAGTTGCATAAAAATATAAAGATTTCTTTTTATTGAAATTTATATTATAAAAGTTTAATTATTTACTATCTGAAATTAACTCTTTAACGCGTGTGATTGAATCAAATACATTGAGCTAAGCTGGCACAAACGAGATAATTCGTGCGGAGTTGTATTTTATGTTGTCGTAATTTTCACACTCGAATACAAGCGATCGCTGTCTACATTCGGGAGACTGGCTGCGGGAATGCGATCCGACTTCGAGATTTCGTAAATTTAGAAAAAAATTATAGTACATTTAGATAAATATTACAAAATCATATTGATTTTATCTGCTTGACCTCAGAATTTGGAATGCACGTGTTTTTTATAAAAAGGATTGTGGTGAAACAAATTTAAAATTTAGAACAGTGCTTCCCAAACTTTCAATATTTGTTACCCAATATTCAACCATAATTTTCATCGCGTCCCCCTTCATACTAAATTAAATTCAATAATGTATTAAATTAAATAATACGATACTTTGGCGTTTCGCCTACAATAACTCTTCAGTAGCACCGGCGTATATAAACGTATATTTCAGCCAGTGCGTTATTTGCTCCAGATCTATATATACGTCTTTCCGAAGTACGTTCTTTTCTGTAAACTGCTAACTGCTATCCATATAATTATTCCGAACACTTTTTTGAATGCAATAAAATGACCTTGACAGTGTTTCAAAAGATTTACTTATTTCAGAGGCTCTGATTATTTATTTCTTTTCTACATCCCCCCCCCCCCCTCTTAATACATACATACAATACATACGCGTGCTTACGTGGAAAGCGGTGGCATTGGGGAACAAATCACGCAATTTCTAATCAGCATTTTAAAGGATTAATTATAAACCACACAAATTATGAAGGTAAGTGTCAATGTTCGCATATAATTTTATATATGACAAGTATATATGGTCACTGGTAATTATTAAATTTGTCATTTATTTAATATTGTTATATTAATTGTAAAATACATTGATGCTCAGTACTGATATATTTATAAGTGTATTATATCAGTATAACTGTGTATTTTATTTTCTATTATGTCAGAATGTATTTGTTTGTTTACTTTCAGTAAATTAATATTTTTAAAATAATCTTCGTTTTAGAGTTTGAAATATGCTCGCACCCCCCTCGTAGGGTAATCACGCCCTACCAGGGGGGCAGTTTGAGAAATCACTGATTTAGAAGGAAGTTAGTATATAAAGATATATATATATATATATATATATATATATATATATATATAT
>BMAV01016950.1:66236-85248 GCA_019973955.1 Trichonephila inaurata madagascariensis | reverse complement strand
TATATATATATATATATATATATATATATATATATATATATATATATCTTAAAATGGGGGACTACGGATTTGTAACTACCATTACAGACCTAGTACATTCCCCGGGAGCTACTATCACTTTTTGTGTGGCACCATATACATGCATACCAATTACCACAATATAAATTTGACACTCAGTGTCCTCCCCAAGGGAGGCACCTGAGCCCTAACGATGCGAAATTGAGGACCTTAGAATTTAGTATTGTTGAGGGCACCCAGGCTGAATCGTCACTCTAGGAATCTTCAACATGCCTCATAATCAAACGTCATGGACGTTGTTGATTTCTAGCATCATGAAAATCCATCGACTTGGGCCTGGATCGAACCCTCAAACTTGAGCACACTAAGCCAGTGCCATCCAGCTGGCATTTGCGCGTATAATACATTGTAAATAATAAATAAACGCAATTGCCTTGCAGTGAATATAAATATGATTTAATTACATTAAATTAATTAAACACAAAATGCAGTATCTGTGACAAAATTCATTAAAAAAAGGAAAATCACAAATAATAACGAACTAGAAATTTTACATCAGGTAAAAGGTCTCGAAATATTTCATCTAAATATTTTCCATTGTAAAGAAATTGAGAGGACAGAAGTACCTTTATTGATTGATTGGTTGACTTTAATTTACGACACGCTGAAAAGCAACAGAACTATTGGCGACGAACCTTGTAATTTTAAGCCACGGACAAACGATAAAAACGATACCTGACAAGGAACTCTTCTTTCCTAATTTACAGGCCATGCCAACGGGAGGACTTTGAAACACGACATATTTAACGTGCTTCAGCCCCTCTACAGGGCGGGACTTATGTGACGCGAGGTTTCGAACCCGCGACTCGATAATACTTGTAATTAGTTCGTGACCGTGACCACTCAGCTACCATTGACACAACGAAACACATTAATTACATTATTTAATTTTCATTTAATTATTTATATTTATATTTCAAAAGGAACATGAAAAATCAAGCGAGGGAGTGAAAGTTCTATTAACGTCACACTATAGAGCAACACCAGGGCTATTGTTTACGGACCTCCTCATTTTGAACCTTGGTGGAGTTTCGAGGACGACACTGCATGAAATACTGATGTATATATAACGTAAAAAAATCTGTGAAAGCAATAGAAACGATGGAATTAGTTTTATAATCCGGATTATTTCTGTTTTAAAGGAAATCTTAATTATACACCAGGTGTTTCGAAAAGCCTGACTACAATTTCAAATATTAATTACAAATAAACTTGTAAACATACTCACTTACGGTTTCATATGTTCCATAAAGAATATACCAAAGTATTTTTACAATGTTTTATTGCATGATTTCAATGCACTCAATAAGAGTTACGGGCAAAACATCAAATTTATACGAAACTTCTATGTACGTTCTATGAAGCATTGCATGATCAACAAATGGATTGGCGGCGTAATAATTCGACTTAACAATGCAAAAATTTTATGAACTGAAGATTGGTAAACAGTGTTTTTTGAGGTATCCCTACAATAAGAAGTCCAAAGTGTTATGTCTAGAGATCTAGATGACCAAGATATTGGTCTTTCTCTTTTTATCTATTGCTCAGAGAACTTTTTCTCAATTCTAAACTCCAGTGTAGTGGTGCCCCCTTTACGTTTTACAGTAGAACGTCGTTTATCCGAACGTTTATTATCAAGGATCAGTTTTTTTTTTGTTAACTTTTGTCAAATTAGAAGGCGAAAAAGACTTTAATGACGACCACAGACAGGAGATTACCGACATTGTGCAATCTATCCCAGGATTTCAAGAATGCGATGAAGATGTAGAAACCTGGATGGCATGCGATGCAGAAGATCCTGGATTTCAAATGCTAAATGATGACGAGATTGTGACTTCCATGCAAGAAATATCCCACCCTGTCGACGATGAAACGGATGAAGGCGAGGCCAACAACAGCAACGAAAATAGCAAGGGTCCATCAAATGCTGACGCGTTTTCTGCATTAGAGACAGCTATGGAGTGGTACCAACATCAATCAGAGTGCTGTCCTACTCAACTACTGCTGCTCAAGGAAAATCAGAGACCTTGCAGCACAAAAACCAAGGTATACAATGGTGCAGCGAAAAATAAGTGATTAATTTCCACAATAAAGGTAAAATTGCGACATTTTGCACCTATTTTGCTTTTTCTTCAAGTACGTTTCCCGCATGTGATGTTTTTCAATATTCATATATTATTCGGTTTCATATACTGATTAGATCGCATTCGGTGTTCGGTTATCCGAACGGTGTCCGGTCCCAATTAATTCGGATAAACGACGTTCTTCTGTACATGTGTTGCAGATTTAAATTCGATAAACCCATCTACAATTGACGTTTGATCTTGTAGTCAAGCCGTTTTGAAACGTGAATATTGCAAGTTGTGGACATTCTGTCATCAAAAAAGTTTGAAATTTATATAGAATATACTTAAGTATTTTTTTAATGGAACGTAAAAAAACGTAAGTAAATGTCTTTGTTTATTTTTAATTCATTTTTGAAAGTATAATCATACTTTTCAGACACCCTATTTATTAAAATCAAGAACAAAAGATTTGCAATAAGTAATTTAACTACTTTCTTTCACACACAACCGCAATCAATACAATTTATTACATCAATAGCAGTGACTGGTTCCCTGTTTTTGGTCTTTTATTTTCACCACTGCAAAAGAAAGTACAGAATCAAATTGGCAACGAAGTAGCGTAGCACTTACCATCCAATCTCCGATTCAACAAGCCTCTAATTCGGACTATCTATTGCACATAACATTTAATCAGTCGTTTCGTCTGGAGTAAGAAGAAAAACAACTCAACCCACTAATTCGGACAAAGAGGAAACGAAGTCGAGAAAGACAAGGCTGTTACGGTGTCATTATCAGAAAACTCTTGGATTTCTCTTACTTTTTCTTCCGTCTCTCGTGAAGAGGAAAACAAGAGGAAGATAAGTTGGAAGAAAGGAGTTAAGAGCGCCGAAAATATTTATTGCTTTGTGCGAGTTCAAATGTTGTGAAGAGCAGTTCTCGTCGGCGCTATGATGCATTACGTTTAGTTGGTATTTTCTTTTGTAATCTTTTAACGCTTTGGAGTGTCCATTAAGAAATGCTGAGAAGGTTTCGAAGTATAATTTATCAATGAATGTGTTGTTCTGACGAGTATCATGCATTGATTGTTAGTTTTTAGTTAGAGCTATATTTTTTATTTAAATTTATTTTTTACATTTGAAAGGATAAAGAGTAATCTCGTTTTATTTTTATTGAATTTTCTTTTGGTATAATTTTGTTATTTTATCTGAATTTTTTCTCCTTTTCCTCATTTTTTTTAAATTTCAATGTCGATACTTTTTTGACATATCTATGCTTTGTACAAACACTGATAATAATTAAACATTAACTCAGTCCAAGAATATATGTAGCTACTTTTTTATGTTTTCTTTTAAATTTGTACTTGTAATATGACATTGATAATGGTTGGTAGTTGACCATCAATACTTTCTGACACTTTGAAGAAATCAAAATTTAAATGATTTATCAACATAACAAATATAATAATTTCTCAATATAACATATATAATAATTTATCAACATAACATATATTTCACATTTATCCCTCCATTAGGCGTTTGAATCTCTCAGATGCATAATATAAATAGTTTCGGTGCTGTGTCCACACGGTGGCTTGGTCACCCCAATATCCTTCTTCTACCTGCCTTTCGTCACTCACTCTAGGATTCAATTTCAAGGACGAAGGCCATTTCTTCATATTTTGGGGTCAGGGATCATTTTTTAAATCTGAGAGATGTAACGCGCCCAACAACGTCAGTTTTAATGGCTTTGCACTATTTCGTTAATTTTTATTTTTTTCTAGTACAATTGTGTAGTTTTTAGTTTTATACACTCTACCACACCACACACGAAAATAATTTGAAGCAGGTATTTTGTAACTTTTGTTTGATAATTTTTTTTTTGCTGCGAGTTGAGATACATTATAGGGATGCTGCGCGCCTAAGCAGTGTGAATGTGTTTTATTCAATATTCAATGTAGCTGTAATAAACCAAATTATCTATATGGGAATCAAAATCCCTCAGATCTTCACTCACATATTTAGGAAAACTAGGTCTTTTTACTTTTTACTTTTCAAAACTTTTAAAAGAGAACCTGTGAAGGTGGTTTGAGTATAACATTCATATGACTCGTTCATTTTGACTCAGGATTGAAGAAATATCTGATGCACAATGGCTTATATTCAAGACAAAATACCGAGACAAACATCACCAGGGAGTTGGAAAGAAAGTACTGTTCCCTTTCTTGTCAGGACCTTGAACATTGTAAGGTAATTTGTGAGGAATGCTACAAGGCATCTTTCAACGTAAACACTGTGATACAGTGATAATTAACCATTATTTTTTGGGTGTTTTTTCGTATAAATATCTCAATTTCTGATTCTAATTTAAATGTTACTTTATGTCAAACATATTTTAATGTCAAATCTCACAAATTAAATGATTAAATCATCTTCAAACGTAAGTATGAGGTGATGCATTTGAGAGATGCCGCGCACCAATGGATAGAACTTTTTGACGCGCGCTCAGCGTAGGGTTATACATTGCTTGCATAAATAAATATAAAATCAAGAAATCGACAATAAGGCAAAAAAAATGTATATAGTAAAAAGTATATATAAAGTAAAATTAAATATGAAAATGAACACAAAACCAAGGTGCAATCTAAAAAAAAATTAGAAATCAAAGTATTTTTTTTACGTATCAATATCGCTTTAATTACAAAAAATATCGATATAATTATCTTAGTAGATTTTTTTGTGACACAATATTTGTTTCTCTTTTTCGACAAAATTTCCATTTAGATCACTAATACACTAATTATGTTCTATTGTGTTTTTTCATACAGTTATCATTTCATTTTATTTTCCATCAAATATAATTTATCAGATATTTTTTTATTATTATTTTCATTGTAAAAGGCTGTAAGAGTTTTATCATAGTAATGTTTTTTCTCGTGTTTTTCATCAGTTTCTTAAAACACGATGATCCATACATACTAATGTATTTTATTTGAATAATAACAATTCTTATATGAATGAATACAAAATATGGCAACGATCAATAAAAAAGAATAGAACCTTACAAATTTCTGCATTTCAGACGAACATTAAAAATGTATTTTATTGAAATAAATTCTTTTTTTTTATCTGCTGTTAGATATTTTTCGAATAAAATATATTTTTAATTAACTACAGCTATGGTAATTCACAATCCTATTTTGAAGTTTTTAAACAGATATTATAATGGTACTCATATAATTTATTTAATTTAGAATTGAATTCACACACATACAAAAAAAAATTGAAGTGTTGCCACGGTAGCCTAGTGGTTATGGTCTCAAACTCGGGGACGGAATTTCGCTGATTCGAGAGCTCGTTCCACTCAAGACCCGCCATGTACAGAGGGCCGTTGCACTATAAATCTGGCAATGTTCAAACATCCTCTCGTTCGTGTGATAGTTAGGAGAGGGAGATGTCAGCTCAGATGTCGTCCTCGTCACTTGACCGAGGTTTAAAATTATAACCTTATTAGCTATCTTGGTGCTTTATTATGTAACATGATATAATTCTCACTCACTCACGGGAATTGAGAACTGCTTTCAATGCAAGAGATGCATTTTACTAAATGATAAAACATTAATACAATTGGAAATTTTTTTTCGAAAATATAATGTGTGAGTATTAATTTTTTATAATAAATTAAAAATTAATTTTATGAAATAAATCTTTGTGAAATTTGTAAGAAAATTTAGCAAATTTTATTCAAGTTGCTTTTTTGCTTGAATTTCATAGTTATTACTATAAAACATTTCACAAAGCTCACTATAATTTATATCCGTAACATATTTTCTTCCTTAGAATTATCTCATAGAATCTCTTCAGGGGATTGCTCTGTGATTCCTCTCATATAATAAATTAAAACTGTATCAATATTTATATTAATTTAATTTCTCAAGCGAAATTCTCACATTTTTTTTAAAAATGTAACTTTTTTTTTGCACCTGCTTTACAGTTTTTACAATTTCGCTAAAAATAAATTGTTTTACAGTAATTTTTTTTTAAAAAAGAGTTATTTTGATGTTGCCTTCCCTCTGCTATTATTCGTGATCTGATGTACTAAGGAACTAATCTAAGAGAGCAAAACTTTACGCATTATATTCAGTACATTTTAGTAATTGCATTTTTTTCTTTTAATACTTACTCTAAATTATTCGAAAAATTTAAATAATTTTAATTAAATTTTATAAGTAATTATTTTAGCAACAATGGCTTTAAAAAATATTTTAATGCTTGTTTGTTCTTAGCAATTTAAAAAATATAAATCTGGGAGTTTTTTTATTGCTAGTTTTAAATGCATCTTTATGAATTATTTTGTAACAAAGAAAAAAAAATGTAATTGTAACTACTTTTTTAAAGTTCAGTTAAATCTATAAAAAAAACAATTAAAAAATCCTCACCCTTTTAAATTTTTGAAAATTTTATTTTGGATATTTCGAATTTATGAACTTGATGAAACATAAAATAAAAAAACAATAATAATAATTTCGAAAAATCAAAATTTTATACATTAGACAAATAAGAAGAGAACATCAGAAGATATGCTTGCTACAATGCGGAAGCGTGTAGAACCGGAAGCAAATTTTTGTAATAACACCTGTGTAGCCTTTTTCTTTATCAGTCAACTTAAAGTTGTAACCTATATTTGTTTAACACGTGCTTTTATCAAGAGATAGGGCTCGTATATTACTCAGATAAAGCAAGGTGAGGAAGATTATACTTATCAGACAAAGTGAAATTATACTTATTATACAATCAGAAGGAAACAAAAACTCATATGAGAAGTTGTGTCTATTATTGTTTATTATACTATTCGAGTTTTGTTGGTTTCAAGAGGTAAACATTGATAACTGGTAAACGAATTTATAAATACAAAAAAAAACTTAATTTTTGCAAACCATTTTTGTAATATATTATGAGATTTGGAATCACAAATATGAACATTCATTATTATTATATTGAAAAGAATATTAACGAAAGTTCTGTCAATAGAAAAAATGTATGAAAAATCATGAAAGTCACTTGAAATACTCGATTTTACGTATATGTGTGGGTGTGTTTCACGTCCTGTTAAATTTATAATATACTGCACAACAATAATAAAGTATTTTTCCTTGATCCATATTTTAATGTTTGGTGGAATCTGATTGAATCTTCGTGTGTTGCTGAGAACGGTTTTTTTAAAACTGTTTCTTTAGACTTTTAGACTGACTTGTCTTTGCTATGTATATTAATATCATTTTCATGATATTTTCTTTTAGAAACTATTTTTAATTTATTTTAGTATTAACTATTTATTATCATGTTACTAACACTTTAGAGTATTTCTATAAATTAATTTATTCTTCAGATATTTTCTCGTCTTTTCAGCTTATTTGTAAAGGCAAATATAGGGAAAGACCGTTGAATAGCCGTTGAGCTACAAGTTCTCGCGTGAGGTTGATGGAAGGGAAAGAGAGGTGGGTCACAATTCTAGTTTAACTAGTTCAATTTTAGAGCACTTCAGCTTGAATATCTCTATTAATTGAACATTGAATGGGATTTATTAGCATATTTTGGAATTTATTTTCCCTCTGTAGGAGGCTCGCGCCTCTCTCGCGGCCACCTAGATGTGTGAAGAAAGGGAAGAAACACTCGACATGATCCAACTAATTTATTTATTTCCACACAAAGAACAGACAAAATTCAACTAATGATAGTAAAATAATGCCTCAATATTAATCGTGAAAGTGGAACAACGATAGTAAAACACGAACTATTAGGAGACTATTAAACTTGATCCTTTTCTTAATTAAGGATCTAACCTTTCATCCGATTTAATCTAATCTTCTCTCAATTCAATCTTAGTGAACAACCGTCACCTTAAAGTTTCCTCCTAAAAAGAATCAAATCACTATAATTCTAATATTATACCTTCATTAGTAATCTCACCTGGCTCGAGTATACTTTTTCTCCTTCTCTCCATCAAGCTAGAAAACCTCGTCTATGTATAGTAAAGTAATTTAAATATCACGATTCTCTTCTTCCGAAGGGTTGGTTGCGAATAACGCGAATTGATAGCCCAAAGATTTCCTAAAAGGATTAGTTGGGAACAAAACGCATATAGATCCGTCAGACCTCTAACATAGAGTATTAATGGATTTATTAATTTTATATTGTTATATTTTATTAATATTTAAATACGTTCAATTCCTTACTTTGTTCAATAGACTAATAAAGTTGAATATTTCGAAATTTATTAAGCAAATAGCACTAAGTCTTGATTCTACTTTTTCTTTTATTCTTTTGCGAAGGGAAGAAAATATGACTCTGAAATAAAAACTCAATTTTTCAAGGTTTTCAAAGGTAAATTCCAAACACATGTCTCTTCTGTTTTCTCTAAAACTGTTCTTAAACTTCTCTTTGATACAATTAAATTGAGCAACATTGGAATTAGAGAAGAATAAAGCGTAACTTTTATTTTCTGGGATTGCAATTAAAGAACGGAAAACATCTCCCGAACAATGTTAGAAGTGGTTGTCCTTTAGAATTTCTGCTAAGCCCTTAACGAGAGACGAAAGCTCACAAACGGAAAGATTTGGAATAACGGAATTCCCTCTCAAAGCAAATATTATGGTTTTCAATGTTTAGCATTAACGACTATTAGAGCTAAAATAGGCTCTTATAGTTGAGAATGTCATTAAGATAAATATTTTGATTACACATGGAATGTGGGAAAGTAAAGCGTCGATGGATTAAGGAGTATTTAACGGATATTCCTCCAGTGCATTACTGTAAACTGGATGCCACTGGATAAAATTCATTAATTTATTGAGACTATTAATATCTTCAAGCTTTAGTATTATAATCACATGAATATTGTTGACTCTATGTTTATAATTATCCTTCTATTAAATGAGTCGAGTTTTTTTCTATGTATACAAGTGTTTTAAAATTTTAATTGGATTTAGTTAGTTAGAAATTGGGCACCAAAAGGGCAGTTAATAGTATGTATCAAAGGTGGAAGTAAGTGATAATCTTAGAAGAGAAAGGAATTTACCTTTTAATGGTTTCACGAAGAGTATTTCAGATGGAGATTTACTTTAATTTTAAATTATGTCGCGCTGCGAAGCAATAGAGTAACTATTGGGGACAGGAAAGTCTTAAGGCTCTTTGAGGCCCTGGTTCCCTACGCAGAAGTAGGCCTTACCTGAGATCTTTAAAAACAGGCAGTATATAGCGTTCATTGTCAAATACTCGTTCAAATGGTACTTTGAAACAAATAAATATGCACGACTCACGATCTCAAAAACCTAGGCACTAACCGGCTCGACCTATGGCTGCATTTCGACTAAATAAGTTGAATGATTGTTTATGGTATCAAGCCTATGCCAAGTCATGGAAAATGGTCATCACATAATAAAACATTTCACCATTCTTGCCAGTTGACATGCAGTTCAAAATGTCCTGTTGTTCGGAGAATAAGTACTGGAATAATATTTGTCCGCATTAAATTTATCCGGATCATGTTCTTATTAAGACAGAGTCGAGAGCGGAACGAGGCCGAAGTCCTGGGCCCGGATCCAGTTGGTCATTCCTTAAGATGTCCCTAAATGGGACGGGGCTCATAATTTTTAGCTGCGGTCAGATGACAACCCTCCTCTCTAAACTTTCACACCACTCAAATAGAAGGACTTTCAGTCTCAATAGATTTATCGTGCACATAAGTCTCTCTGCATGGCGGGTCTAAAGTGGCATTAGGACTCGAACACATGACACGCCATCCACCAGCTCCTGATCATAACCATTAGGCTACCGCAGCCACGCTAATCAGTACAAACATTGCCAACTGTAGTAAAATGTTATATTGCTACATATTGACATTTTAAGTTCAATGAGATTTTTTAATGCCTTGGTTGATATACAGTAACGCCATAATTAGAAGCAACGCAAAAGCTTCTAGCGAAGAACCGCGAAATGTTGATTTTGTTTGATTTTAATTTACGTCGCACTGTGAAGCCACACGAGCGTAACTTTCAAGAACAATCGAGTAACGAAGGCAGCACATGATCTCGCACATTCTCTTCAAACTTCTACACCCCGCTAACAAAAGAGCTTTGAACAACGACAGATTAAATTTGCATCATCGACATGCGGTGGTTTTTCAGTGGAACTAAGTTTCGAACCTGTGATTAGAGAACGCTGTCCATGAGTTCGTGATGATGACGACGTCTATCGTAGCCACAGTGAAATATTCACTCACAGTCAAAAGGTGAGGATGCATTCAAATTGTCATCCAAGCTTCCCGCCAATGTTAACTTAGTACCTCGAAAGATGTAACGCAAAGAAACCGCACACACACATGCTATAAGCCGTATCTTGAATTGCATATCGATTCTAGCAAATTAATTCATAAATTTTTTCTCGCCGCGGACCACTCACCATTTGATAATGTTATCGTGACCGGCTGAGGAGGGTGTCTAGAGACGTCGATTATATATATTTTAGATTGTTTTAACTTAATAATTTTAATTTTATTTTATTTATATATATACCTTCGGGGTAAAAAAATAAGTTACACCAAAAAATAATATAAAATTTAACATGGAATACCAAATGATTTCCAGGGAAATGTCGCACAAAACCTAGAGAAATACATCACAGTTAAAAAAAAATGAAAATAATTTAATGTCCCTTGGATCGCCAAGTACCATTTGATCCACGGACCGGTGCCGGTCTGCGACCCGGGGGTCGGAGACCGCTTTTCTAACCCACACTTTTTCTCTTGAAACTAAGCATAACACAAAAGGTTCAAGAAAAAGAAGCATAAAAAAATACTTATTACTTGTTTCCCCATTTTCTACATCACGTAGAAGAATTTTAGAAAATGTCGGAGGCAACATGACGCCTACATGACGAAAAACGTCAACTACTTCCGTGATTTGAATATAAACTCTTTTAATCATGTAGATATACGCACTGGGCTCGAATACTATTTCCTGCGAAGAAATATGTCCATGTAGTAGGCAGAGAAATAAACAATATTATATAATGATCACGAAAAGCAAACAGCGAATATCTCTCCCTTACATATTTACGAGTATTCTAGATTTTTTTCTTCAAGTTCATGATCCCATATAGACACGTGAAAAATCTCACGTGTATTTTTTATATCAAGAGATAATCAGAGAAAATGGCTGTATTTCGTACTGAATGGAAACACTTTATGATAGCTCAAAAGACAAACATTTCCACGAATTTTGTATTAAATTTTTAAATGTTTCATTGATTTCGATATTTTTGTTTAATTATATTTTAAAATAAAATTTTATTGAAATGGCAAATAAATTATTCATAAATAGCTTAAGTTCTTAGCTGCAAATCTCAGGATACCTTACTAAAAAATAAGGGTATAACTTTAATAGATGCGATGGCTCCTTTAATATTATATATATAGTTATATTTTATATGCCATATTTCAAATTTGTTCCAAAATAAAAACATTAATGAAGAGATCTTTTTGATAATAAATTTTGATTTAGCATTATGAGTTAGAAAGTTTATTATCCATTCGAAATTTGAAACAAATTATGCAAGACTTCATTCTTTCATTATGACATGTTCAGGAAACTATTATAGAATTTAATTCAAAAAGTCTATAAAAATGCGCGTTGGTTGAACTTTCGTTGGAATGTAATAAAAGCATAAAAAAACTGGTTGGCAAATAAAAATAAAATCTGTAATTATGTTTAAGTTGGTACATGATCATATACCTCTGTTGCAATTTTTTCCATTATTTGCGCCTAACATATATATTAGTTTATATCAGCTTAAGATCTATTTTATTCATTCCTCATTAAATACACCATTAAAAAAATATATTAGCATTATCTCTATAATAAAATAAATTTCATAATAAAACATTCATCATTATATCATTGATAATATTATATTAAAGATATTCTCAACGTCTGCAAAATGTAATTAATATAACGTCTCTCTTTTTTTTAAAGCAAAAAAAAAATGTTTTTAAATTTAAACGAACATTTCGATTATTCAGTGATGTCATATGCCATCATTTCTCAAACTGTTTGGCATGCCCCCAGGGGGTGTCATAACTCTACGAGGGGGGGGGGGGGGGGGGGGATTTAAATAAGAAAAAAAAAAAAAATTTGAACTTACTGAAAGCAAACAAACAAATTACATTCATTCTGACATAATAAAAAAAAATAAAATACACATTTACACTGATAAAATACACATATAAATGCATCAGTACTGCAAAATATATTTTTAAGTTAAGAACAACATTAATAATTACCAATGACCTTATGGGCTTGTCATATATAAAATTATATACAAACATTACACTTATCTTGATAATTTGTATGGTTTATAATTAATCCCTTGCTGTCGATTAAAGTCATCTGATTCGCTCCCCAATGCCACTGTCTATGTGTTTGTCGAATGTTATTGTTTGGATGTTATCTCTTGTTTGTAGAGAATTAGCCTATATATATATATATATATATATATATATATATAAGCAAATACTCTGAAATAAATTAATCCCCATCAGTACTATCAAGGTCCTTTTATAGCATTCCACAGCCTTTGGAATAATTTTAGGGATAGAAAGACACGGCAAAACGTATATATATGTCCGAGGCAATTAACGCTTTGACTGAGCGAGGCGTTTATATGCGCCGGTGACACTTACCAAGTAAAAGTCGTATTATAGTTTTGGCGTAAAAGTATAGTATTATTGGATTCAATACATTATTGTTGTACGTGGAGGGGGGGGGGGGCCGAGGAACATTAAGATTGATTATTGGGACGAAAATATTGAAATTTTGATAAGCAGTGACAAATGGTTAGTCATTTGTCAAATCAGAAGAAAATTTTTTTATTAGTCCATAATAAAAGACACTAATCTAGATTGGCTATAATCATTAATTTCTCAAATATCCATTCTTAGGATCTATTAATAAAAAAGATACAATTTATATACTTTAAATAAAAAAGTTAATTTTTGTTTTCTGATAGCAAAAACTAATAAACCCAATAATTTCAATATTTAAACAAAATATTTGACTTCTATCCAACATTGTAGGATGGCTGCGTAGATAGATTTATGCTAAATATCAGGCATGCAGAGACAAAAAGAACATTTAATCACGGATACAAAACATTGCAAAGTAAACACTAGTGTGTTCCAAGAAAGATTAACAAGTAAAATTAGAAACATGACGTCAATCAGCTGCTTACTGATTGGTGAATTAAGCGATGATATTGTTATCATTTACATTTAACAATAAGAATGCTAAAATCAGCAAATAAATTGTATCCTAATACTTTGATCATAAATTCAAAACATTTACAAGTTAAGATGGCAGTGAAACCATTTTTTAAGAAAATGGAAACTTTTCATATACTTTTAAACAACGAAAAGCTAGCAGCAAAGTATAAGAACGAAAAAAATTTATATGCAAGAAATCAAAATGTTCGATCTCCTCCCCTGGATTATTGAACCAGCACGCTATTCCTTTCGTGTATAAAAATCGAATTTTTCTTTTACTATAAACACGCCAGATATTATTTGCTCAGTATACACGATTTCAATCAGGAGCGCAACTTTCTGAGATGACGTCAAAATGGTTCGTGAGGGACAAAATAGCCTTTTATAGGAAATAATTCTCCTCAAATGCAAGGGCCCTAGGCAGTCAAGACTTTTTTTCCCTTTATTATTTTGGCTTCAGAGACCCGGATATCTGGGGATATATGCAATTTAATATGTCTGCATTCTATATTATCTTCGAGTTATATACAATGTCTAGAGACTTATTGATATAGATATATGAAGTATAAATAATTTATATATTTAATCATTTCAAGAAATTAACGATCTTTGTAGAATTTCAGATATAATGATTTTACATCCGTTATCTTTCAAGTCTAGTTTGCACTAATGGTACCCCTTGGCAAAAGAAAAATGACGTTTAAGCTACAGGTGTATTGAATTTCAAACTAATTGGACTTAATTAATTTTTTAAAAAAAGAAGAAGCACTTGCACAATTTTTTCCATTTTTTTCCGTATTGGATGCATTATAATTCTTGCTATTAATAACGTCAGTATAGAACTACTTTAAATTCCGATTAATAGCTAGAAGCAAAATTTTGATTTCGCTCTCATAATGACTTTTCCGTAATTTGTTTGCAATGAAAGAATACGATGTAATTAATTTTTTTTAAAGAATTAATTTGATAAAAAAATGGGTTTTTTTGTATTTTTATATACGAAATTATTTTGAAGTTAAATGTAAAATGGTTGCATACAGAAACACATATATTAACTTGAGATAATGATTTATTAGCAAAGTAATGTAATTATCTTATATAAGTAAATGCTTTCTGTAAAGAAAACAAATGTATACGCGGAGCTTAGTTTGTGTTTCTTATATATGTATTAAGCGAAATATAAAAGCTTAATTGGAAGATAATCAAAAATGTTTCACATGATTTGAAGATCTAAAAATAAACATATCCAATAACAAAAAGGTTCTAATATAATTTAATCTTCATTTTATATGGGTAAAAATTGCATCACACCAATTTGCTTTCCAACTTTCTCATTGATAATTGCAGATTTAATGGATAAATAACAAACAAATTGCACAGTTAGAAACTTACTTTCCAAGAATAAGAGTTTAGTTGTGTAAGTAACAAAACCCTATTTATTTTAGGAAATTAAGTTCACTTTGAATTAATTTAAATGTAAAAGTACTTGTGTGTCGACTTTTTCATTGCAAAAAATACAAAAAATTGTTACAAAAGTTTTATTGCAATCTTAGAATATTCAAGAATAAGGATTTTTATCAGAATACATGATACAATTAATCATATTTTAATAGAAAATAATTGAACAGATTGTTTACTTTTATTTTCATAATAATAAGAGGAAAACATCAGAAATTCCAAAGGTCTTTGACAATTATTCAGTTAATTTATTATTGCGCCATTACGATGAAACATTACGTATAAATTTTATTAGTATGCTAACGATTGTATTTATTTAATTGGTTTTACTTTTTCTTTTCTTTCGTCATATTTGGAATGCTTTCCATTTTGTTGATGATTTCATCCCTTATTATTTGAAAATCCTTTCCTTGCAGATTTAGGTTTCATATATGAGTGTTATAGGATCACCTCAACAAAAAAAAAGACTCATTGCAAATATATCGGTATTTGTGTCATAAAAAAAAATTCGAGTTCAAATATATATTTCACACTGTCTGAATAGAATATTTAATTATACTTAGAACACAATAAATAAATAAATGAAATAATTCTCAAACAATAAATAAAAAAATTCTATACAAAAAGATAATGATATAAATTTTATAATTGATTTGACGTTTGATTATGATATTTATCAACTGTACAAATTTAATTTTCACTTAACTTTCAAGAAAAAAAGGTATTCTTAACATTGGCTGGGCTTTTTTCCTTAATTTATCATTTTTATTTTTAATTTTTTTCGTTAATTTATTTATTTATTTATTTTTTTTGAGTTTTGAAAACAAAAATCAAAATATTTAAGCAACATAAGGTAATTTAAAATAATTTAACTTGTTTCTGCGTACTTTCTACTAAAAAGTATTAAGACACAACTTTACTTTTTTGTTATATTTTTAGTAGAAAAAATTCTTAATTATTTTTAGTCTTTTATTGTATCATTAAGTGTTATTATGTTTTTTATTTGAAATTTTAACAAGGTATCTATGATTTCAGTGATACAAAGAATATTTAATACATTTTAACATTGATTGAATATATTTTATATTTTGAAATTCATGAACAATAAAAGTCTACTTGCAGCTGAAATCGAGATTATTAATGTGTCAAAAAGAAAAAAAACAACAACATTTGTACTGAACGCGTATAGCTTTCCATTATTTTTCCCAAGAAATCATTTAATAAATATGATATATATATATTTGCTGATTTTTTTGATATACACATATTTTATGATGCGTGATTTTATAAATATCTTTATTACTTATTTTTTTTATAAATTTAAAAGATTATTTACAGTATCTATAAAATCGACAAATTACTAGTGCAGCTGTTGTTACTGATGCCACCTGATCGGCAAAAGCCAGATAGAGGCTCATGAAATTTATTATGGCAAAGGGCTAAGGCAAATGGCTGTCGTTAGCAATAGCTTTGAGCACCATACAGGTGGCAGTACGATTTGGCTCGTATCCACCCCAATTTTCAGGGAGGACACCTGGGGATGGTCAGGGGTCTCCCACCTCTTTTCCCCTTCCACCAACCACACGAGAGGAATTGCGGCTCGACTTCTATTTATAGTACCCCCATGCTGCGAAGACACTATACATTTACAAACATCCATGTCTTCTCCAGGAGTCGAACCCAGACCCTACGGCACAGCAGTCAGCGTCGCTAACCACTATACCGGATGGACGACACTAGTGCTGCTAAATAGTTTAAGCTTTTTGTACATTTGTTACAATAGTACATTTTGTTATAATATCAAACATTTCCAAACCGCGTGAAACAAAGATAAATATATGAGTAAAATGATTTTTCCTATATACAAGCAACATAAAAAAGGCTTGTTTTTTTCAAAAATGTTTTTCTTTTCGTATAATATTCCTTTTATATATTTTGAGTTAATTATTATAAATGATTTTCCTTTTCATCTGCGCTTCTGCTTGTAAAAACACGTGTCTATTACGACCTTGAATTTTGAATGTCCCGCATAACATACTCTAAAGTCACCAACATCATTATACTTCTCGTACCGAATTAAGTAACATATTAGAAAAAGAATATCAGAGATATGTAAGACTCTTCCTCTTCAGATAAATCTTTTTCGCTTAGAAATTCTGAACTGCTGAGTGAAAGATATAATTTACTTCAGGAAGAAATAAAGTATTTTAATAATTTTTTTATCTGCTGAAAAAAACTATATTTTCTGCTATGCAATTAACGTAACTGATTTTTTTTAAATCGAATGTAAAGTGTTTGTTACAGTTTTTCCTCTATAAACTGGATGAAGAAATTATATTTGTTACCAACTGAATTTAAAGTGAAATGCGCATTCGTTGTTTAAAAACAACATTTTAGAATTTTATGTGAACAAAGCAAACAATTCAAAGTTTTTTTTTGTTTTTGTTTTTGATATACATTTTAATTTGTTTATTGTTTATTTATATTTAGTAGCAATATTAATTATATTGGTAACAGCCATCAAAGTTAAATCTAACTATCCAAACCTCCACACCGCTCCTATCTAAAGATTTTGAACCTCTACAGATTTAGTGTGCAACTTCATGTTGAGTCTTTCGTAGCACCTGCATTCTATGCCACTGTATATACGTATTTGAAAAAAATATCTTAATGAACTTAATAAAATATCTACATGGTTTCAGTAACCGATGAATTAAAATTACCATAAAATTCGGCGTATAACGCTCACCTATAATTTCAAGCTGCATTTATTTTTAAATTTTTATGGTATATTCGTAGCCTAATGCGCATCCCCTTTTTTACGAATGAACCTGAAATGTGCGTGTGCAATTCTATTATATTCTAAAGTCATTTATTGGAGGTATTATACAAAAATTTTTAAAAATTTGTATACTTCTAGAATTGCAATCCTTTAAGTTCTTTAGAATGTTTTTTCTTTTAAATAGACAGTGTTCCGATCTATGCAGAACTCTAATTTTTTTTACGCTCAATTTTTCTATTATTTTTAAAGCTACCATTTTTATACCCGGCGTATAACGCGCACCCGTAAATTTCGATCTTATTTTTTGAGTTCAAATCGCGCGTTATACGTCGGGTTTTACGGTAAATCAAAATATTGTTTATTTAAAAGATTGTAGTTCTAGATGTATACTTATTTTTGTAACACTTAGAATAACATGTCTAATACGTTAATTCTAAACATAAGAACTTTGAGCACGCACATTTCCGGTTTCTTCGTAAAAAAGGGTCTGTGCGTTATACGGCGAAATATATATGAAAATTAAAAAATTGCAACTTGAAAGTATACGCCGGATTTTACAGTATATACATTATTCAAGAACATAATACTATTATCCTAATAACTAAAGAATTTATTTCGTAAAGTCTGACTTAATATTGAACATATATTGGTACGCACAAATAATGTTTTTATGAAGGAACTTTTATTATAATTTAAAAAATTCTCCTCAGATTTGGGGTGTAAGGCCGTTTTTATTTTTGTGTGACGTACTTCAAACTACAAGATGCGTCGTCAATATCAGGTGTTACTCTTGTTACTTCAAGTGTGTTAAGTTACAAACAATCGATCACTCCAAATAAGTAGAAAAATATACGGTATTCTAAAAATGAATTCACGTTATTTCATCAAGTGAAAAACATGAAAAAACTGAAGACAGTTTTAATAAGACAGCGTTTTTAATAGCTCTTCAGACAGTGCTTCTCAAAGTTGCAATTTTCGCGACCCAATATTCAATTATAATTTTAATTGCGTCCCTCCCCTCATACAATAACAATGTATTGAATTCAATAAAACTATACTTTGACGGTAAAACTACGATACGATTTTAACCTCTTAAGCATCCTCCGGCGTATATAAACGTCTCGCTGAGCCAAAGCGTTTATTTTCCCGGTTTCCCGAACGTATATATACCTTTTTCCGAAATACGATCTTTTCTGTGTACTACTATTCATAAAATTATTATTCCATTATTCCAAAGACTTTAGAATGCAATAAAATGACCTTGATAATATTTCCGAAGGATTTACTTATTTCAGATTATTTACTTCCTTATTCC
>BMAV01016950.1:17079-52752 GCA_019973955.1 Trichonephila inaurata madagascariensis | reverse complement strand
GTTATTCCCATTAGAATGCAAACCTTGGGTAAAATGCGTAAGTGAAGTCTTAGACAATCAGTAGGTGAGCATTGGGAAAGAGGTTCAATTGAAAGGACGACAAGTTCCAAGAGTTTTGTGAATTTACAGATTGAGAATCTAAATTTAATTAGCATAGATTAAGATAATTATTAAAATAATAAGTATCCATGACATTATTAACTATTTCATACTAAAGGATTTGAGATATTTTATTTTAAAAAAATATATTTAAAAGTTGTTGTGATTGATTTTTTTTCAACATTTGCGGCATACATTTGTCGCAGTACTTCCTCCTCATATTCGTTGAGATGGAGATCTCACTTATTGTCGAGGTTCCTGGGGGAATCGAAAGCAGCATGGTAGAAGAACTCATCAAATCGTACACAAATTGATTAGAAATAAGTGCTTGCAATTATTTATTTAATTAATTTAAAAGTTACAAAGGAGTATATGATATGCGGGCAAGACAAGCTAAAGGGTAGAAACCAATTGTTACTTATCTGAAGTGAGACGCAACCAAATAAGGATCCTCCGAGAACTTCCAAGGAGCTACGCAATTATAATTGAGGCACAAATGAATGTGGCAATATCACCCGTAAATATCTACTAATCTCTATTCATTATATATATATATATATATATATATATATATATTATTCTGTAGTGACGTTCACTTGATTGGAAGCGTTGTTCTAGCTTTAAGTGCCAAGTTGCTAAAAAATCACCTAGTACACGAAATTGTGCAGAAATACTTAAAGCAGAACTTCTCAAATTGTGGGGTGCACCCCCGCAGGGGGATGCGATAACCTTACTTGCGAGCATATAGAAAAGTCGAAAGTAAAAGATTATTTAAAATATATATTAATTTACTGAAGGAAAGCAAAGCGGAATATATTCTGACATTATAAGAAACAAAATACACATTTACACTTATATAATATACTTATAAATGTATCAGTAGTGCATAATGTATTTGATAGTTAATTTATCAATACTAAATTAAGAACAAATTTAATATTAACTAATTATCTTATGGGGTTGTCTTGCAGAGCAGTTTTTCAAAGGAAAGTTTAATATAGATAAGCATGTTGGAAATGGGTGATTAGACTTTAGAAATGGATGACTGAGGAAGTAAATATTTAATTTAGTTAAAAATAGTTTTGTAATCTTTTCCAGTTTAAAAGTAGAAAAGAAAAGTACCATAATACTTATCACGTTACTTAAATATAACTGACTTAAAATATCTGTTACTTAAAAGTAGCATGTACAAAGTTTAATACTTATCTTGATAATTTGTACGGGTTATAACTTAAGTCGCATTATAGCTTTAGCGTCAGAGTACATTATTACAGCATTTAAAACGTTATTGTATGGGGAGCATTGAAAATTATGTTTTAAAATTCGGTCGCAAACAATGAAAGTTTGAGAACCACTGATTTAATGTACCATATTGGTCCCCTTATTGTTATTCTTAATTAGATTCCATAAGTGTGGAATCTAATTAAACTTTAAAAAAAAATCCGTACTTTTTTCCAAATTAAGTTTAAAAAAATTAATTAAGATAACCATCCATTAAATAAAATTTAGTTAAAGGTCAGAATAACTCAGTTTGATTATTTACATTGTTATCTTCATATTACTTTCAAGGGAAGAAACATAGATACTATTCCCTGTACAATTTATCAGCACAAAAATAAAGTGAGGAACTTTAAAATGGAAGATTTTATCTAAGAAGTATCATATAAATTCCCGAGGCGCTATACATCATTTCAATAGACAGTTTATCTCATCTAAAATTGAAATAGAGTCAAGGTAAATTAATATTCATGAGATATGATTAACACGATCCCTCAAACAGGAAATTAATACCATCCGACGTAAGTTAACATCTGATAACGTATTATTTAACTATCAATGGAAGGGCACCGTGTAAAATGAAACAGAGTTTCAAGGATTTAAGATATCCTATTTTACACTAAGAAGCGAATGGACTTCTAGACCAGTAAATTAATTGACAGATTTTGAAAAGGCCTTTAGATATTTAGAAGGATAATATTAGCTTTGTGTTCTTTTGAGGTATGTTTAATGGATATTATAATAAAAAGATAGTTTGAGTCTATAGATACGGTTCTTGCATAACGTATAAATAAGATATCATTGAGCAGACTTTAGCAGACTTTTATTTAATTCTCAAAATGAGAAAGAATGATGCGAGAAATGCGTAATTCGAGTTTAAACAATGTGCCAAAAGACGAGTTTAATTTTCATTTATTTGTCATGTGCAATTTTTAATTATATATATATATATATATATATATTCAATAGAATATAAATCTGCAGAATTTTGTCAAAATATATTGTCAATTACGAAAATAGGATTAAACTTATAGTAAAATTTTGATAATTTTTATTCAAAAAAATTTAATAAGGGTTTGTAACAGGGGCGTAGCTACCACGTATCAGCCCCCAAGCTACAGAGTCCCCAAAATATGTAGCATTCTGACACTGAAATAAGTGTCTTTCATTATATTTCCAAAAAAAGAGGCTTCAAGGAAATTCGATACAGGAACCACTCAAAACCAGCTACGCCCATGGTTTGTCAAGATTCAAAACAGTATGGCATTCCAAACATTTTAGTTGATGTAGTTTGGAGTAAAAATTTGCTCATATGGTTTAAAAAGTTTTAAATTTCTACTGACAAAAAAATGTTTAAGGCTATTTATATTTACAGTTGCATTGATTTTGCATTTTAAGAAACCTTTTTTTTTTCTTTTTTTCTTATGAACAATTCACTTTTTCTGAATTATCTGTAAAATAATTAGCTATTGGCAGCTATAAAACAATAAAAAAATAATATGCTTAAATTTTTTACCATAAGATGAGTTTCATTGAACAAAAAGGATTTAATCGGATTTAATCTTAAAAGACGTTTTTAAATATATTTTGAGCAAATACTATACTATGAAACATATTACATAGTGATGCTATGCTATGCAAAGTATTTCACTCATAGCAATTCTAAGAAGAAAATATCGCTATATTCAGTAAAGCTAGTTTGAGCTAGTGTTTTGAATATAGATCGTTTGGGTATTGAGGAAGCTTAGTTTCTTTAATTCTTCTGTAGGAAGAATAATAACACTTGAGACCTAATGGATTCCCAAGGGTAGAGTTCTAATGGTCGCAGACAGGGAATAGATCAATAGAATAAATAAAGTAATCACAAGACTGGCATCATCAAACGAGACATTTCTGTAGTTACACTTTATTTTACTTACAGAACAAGATTCACTAGAAGACACCATGTACCATGCAATTTTTTGAAGGGAGTGCAACTAAGGATTACATTACACAAAAAGATATAAATTTGTACAGTGATTAATTGTTTCAAGTTCATTAGAATCATTAACAATGTCTTAGATCAATACTATATTATCAAAGATTTGCGAGTATTTTATTAAAGAGTTCTTTAGAATTACATGGTACATTACATTTTTTAGAATTTTGGTATTTTTAAATGTTACATTTTAAGAGAAAACTTTCTCTTACATTTTAAGAGATCATAACTCAGTATTTATCTTTTTGAAACATATATTATTATTTCAGTCGAAATATATGAAAACTGTACATTTCCTAATGTAATTCAATCCGTGATTAAGCTGAGAATATGATTTTTCTTTAAATGTCTATTCAAAATTCAAAACCACAGATAAGCCGATTAGGAAAGAAAAAATCCCGTTTCTTTCAAACATGTAGCTATGAAGGCGAAAATAACGAGTAGAATATTTTCAATCAAATTTCGGTGTAAATTAAAACATAATTAAGGTTAGTTTTATTTCTGGAAAACTTACTAAAGCTATATCAAATTTTTTTTACTTATTTTATATCTTGTTTAGTATTTGAGCAAGTTGTATTTTCTACTCCCATTTTTTGTTAGAAAATGAGTGGTAAGAGAAAATCGTTTATGGCGCGTAATCGTCAACCGATATTTCATCCCGTGAAAGAGAAATCCCGTGTATGATGAACATATATATTCAGACATCTCAATGACTAAAAGTAAGTTTTACAAACCGTTCGGAAACTCAGACACTTACACTAACTTTGAAGAATTGATGTGACTTTATTTCTTCTTTTAGAATAAATTTGCATTCGGACACCCACGTAATCAAAAAAAAAAAAAAAAAATTAAAAAGGGTTTGGCATGGCTAATTTGAAATATTAAAAAAAAAAACATTTTTACTAGACTACGTATCTTCCGAGATTAGCGGATCCGTATGCAAGCCTAACCCTTTTACTTTCATTTTGATAAAAGTTTCAAAAAAACACTCGAATTACACAAGAGAGTATAAGGTATGCATTATGAGTAAGAGATAACGAAATTAGTATTAATGAAATTTAAATGGATCAACATTGTAGTAGTGCTAGGTAAAAAATCTACAGAAAATTTTATTTTTAAAAATATTACGAATATCTTTACAATAATCAAATATATTGAAGACTTCATTGTCAAACATATTGAAACGGAATAAAACCATAAAAATATTTATTTTCAACGAAAACAAGATTTGCTCATAATGTTCACCGAAGTTATAAGCTTATCATTATGATACAATTACAGGGCATATGCTTCTTTAAAATCAGAAAATTGAATATGTTTTAAAAATTCATGCACAAATTCCTTAAATTCGTCATTTGAAGTATTAAAATCAAATTGAGTTGACTAAATATTCAAGTAAAAATAGGTACTGCATTTTTAAACATATTCAAGTACAAGTAAATTATGTCATATATTGTAAAGTTTTGTTAATCGTTGCCATGGTGACTATCTTTTCCTTAAGATACATTAGTAAATTGATTAAGAAGAAATAACGATTGTGGTTACTTCCTTTATCTTCGGGTATTCAAGCGATTTTTCAGAAATATTTCAATCAGAAATTTAGTTTTAGGCTTAACTTTTGATAAAATCTAAGCAAAAGTGATTCTATACGCTAGGATTATTTTGGATCATGATTCCTTTCATAAAGGTGAAAGGAATTTCAATCATGGATTAGTTAACTCTTTTAGAGGCAGTAACTATTCGTAAAATTTTAGATATTTTGCATAAATTCATAACTGAAGTAAATTTTTTGGAAGTTATAATGATAGAACCTTTTTTTTGACGTCAAGTAAATTTTAATTCTTGTCAAAGAATGTCTTAATTTTTGTTTTAAAATTAGATGATATATTATTAATTGATTTTTCTAACATGTTATATATATATGTATATTTTTAAATTAATAACGTACACATAAAAATATTTTATTATTTCACTGGCATTTTAACATGACATTTTTGATTTATGTAACATCCAAACTCTTAATTGTTTTAAATATTCCTATAGATAAAACATAAAACAGGAATTCCAACTTTTAAATTGTATTAATGCCTTAACGTTTAGAAAAATCTCTCTCTCTTGTGTTTTATATTAATATACTTAATTTTTAGAAAAAATTTACATCTGCATTATATAGCACTACAATGTATTCATGAAATGTAATTTATTACATATGTGTGAATTAGTCTCCACAAGGGGAAAGCAAGTAAAACAGTTGCATTAATGGATGTTAGATTATGAACGTAATTTAGTCCAATGTGTTTCAATGTTTAATAATGAAATGAAGTTAATTTAATGTGTTTCAGTATTTTTATTGTTATTTACCCATGTAAATATATCTAATTGTCATGAGATTCTATTTTCGGTTATTTTATCTGTGAACTTATTATTTTAATTTATTTATCTTTTTATTTCAATATAGCAGCATTCAAATATCTGGCAAGAGTTTTTTCTGCTTGCATTGAATATAAATTTAAGTATTTGGCAACATTTTTATTTTGTATTCGCTACAGATGTTATTCGAATCTCGGAATGAAGACAGATAGGTTGTTTGTGGAATTTTAATACCTTGAGAGATGCTGTATTTAATAGTATTATTTTCATGATTCAACTGTAATAATTGTGAATATGTTTCAGTAAGTTGTATTTGCTTCACAGTGTTTTATGAAATATTCGATTAAATCACTTTAAAATGTTGACATTTTTGTGGCTGAATTATTTTACTTACAGGTCCCTTAAGGTATACGAATAACTGCGACAACTTTAAAAAAATAGAGATATGGGGAATTTTGTGTGGTTTTTAAATTTGCTTAATACATTTTATGAAAAATATGCTAAAACTGAGAAGAGAAAAATATTTTTTTTTTTACTAAAATGGGGAAAATTTATATAAATTTACAAAAAATTACATAAACGGGCCCATTCTGTACAAAAAGTTTATAATCAAAATTTCAATCTTTCACTTTTGTTGTGTTGCTTTGCTATTCATTTTTAAAAAGACTTCCAGGATAAGAGATATTTAAATTTTAACAAAAACTAGAGCACTTTATCTTAGTTATTATATGAAATAGCTTAAAAAATAGTGGTCATATTCATATAAGGGACTAAATTTTGTAATAAAATGGTGACTGATAAATCTGAATGTTAAAACTCTTCTATTATTATACAGAACATACACAAAAAATTCCAGTTAATTATTTTCAAATTTTTTTGAGCAATCACTGTCCTTGTTTGAGCATTTTAAAAAAAAAAACATTTCTAGTAAAACGCATTTTAAAGTATGACATCTTGCTTAAAGTAGCGGCATGGAAAATAATAAACTGGGTATTTTTATACAGCTAATAAGATAGTCTATAAGATAAAATTATAAAAAAAAAAGTTGTCAATTTTTGGTAAAATTCACAATTTTAGGGTAATCAGTTACCTTAAATTCACTATAATAAAATTATATCTCGATTTCATACATATGGACATTTAATTCAATTAAGTTTAAAATTCTCCCCCAATAGGTAACATTTCAAAAGTTATACACCTTATTTTCTTACTTTATTTATTTAATGATCACAAGTATTAAATGAGAGAAAGGAAATAGATATATTTTTTTCATGAATCAAATCGGTATGTTCCAAGAATCTATGAGGCATTTATATAGTTGCTTCATTTTCTACTTTTATTGACTTTTGAACAAAACTGCAAGTAAAATGAAAGCAATTCATAAAAAAATGAACTACATTTTAAATAAAATAGCATGTACAGTAAAAAGTGCGATTGGGGGCTCCAAATATACTAAGTTTTTTTTTTCTCTTTTAAATATCTGAAATCGAAAATGAAAATCAGATTTCTCTCACTAAAAAAAAACAACCATCGATTCTTCTATTTCTTTTGTTTCAAGCCCTGAGCCCCAGATTTTACGGAAAAATGAAAAACCTAGACTGCAGCCATCGGATGCTCACGGAGTCCCGGACAACGAGATAGGCCCCAAATATGCCCGGGCCCTGTTGGTCCTAATTGCAGGGAGCAAATCCGTAGAGGTCCAGGAGAGTTCCCAAAATACCCTCTTATTGAGCGACGTCTCATAGTTAAGAGAAGTTAGCGAATCGATAGAAAGTTCTGGGGACTACTATAAGCTGTGATGGAGCAGTAACTTTTCCGCTGCAGGGGGACGCTCAAATAGTTCTAGAACAATGTTTTGTATTAATTCAATTGTTTTTTGCAGTATTGTAAAGCGGCATACATTAAAAAAAAAGATTATGGTATCCGACTATATTCGAAACTGCAGTTTTGAAGAGTAGTTTTTCAATGAGTAACTATTTTTTTTTATATTTAGTGCAGTACTTCTCAAACTTTTAATACTTATGACCCAATTTTCGATCATTCTTTTCAACATACAATAAAAATGTATTGAATTCAATAATAATGTACTTTGAGGCTAAGGCTACACAATGCAACATTAATTATAAACACTACGAATTATCAAGATAAGTATTAAATTGTGTAAAAAATTTTAAAAATCACAAACCCATAGGGTCTACTGTACTTTTATTACCCTTTTCTTTAAAACTTAGTATTGTAAAATTAATTATGAAATACATTGTACAGTACTGATACATTTCTTTCTGTATTATATCAATGTAAATGCGTATTTTAATTTTTATTAGGTCAGAATGTATTTTGTTTCGTTCCTTTCAGTAAATTAATATTTTATTTTCGACTTTTCGATATGCTCTCGCCCTCCATGTAGGGTTTTCACGCCCTTCTAAGGGGGGGGGGCACTGTTTGAGAAAAGCTGATTTAGTGTCAATTCAACTAGTATGTACTTATAAAACTGCTTTAAAATAATTATTAAAAGAAAAAAAAACTGCAATCTTTTAACAAAAAATGGAGAAAAAAAATGACATATTTGAAACATATTATCTTTTAATGAAGAATTTTTATAGTAATAATAATATTTTGGCTTTAAATAGCTGTAAGATTTATGTACTGTTCCTAAGCTACATAGTTAAGAAGTGAATTTATTCATGATTTATTACATCAGAGTAGATAATTTTGTAGAGAAAACACCGATTAATTTCGATTGATAGGAACTCCGAAAATAGTTTGAATTCTACAAAAATTCTAGTTTTGACTCTGCAGTGAAGTCTTAGCTATATATAGGCAAACTATTGATATTGTAGAAGCATTTTATATAAAAAGGAGGACATTTTCGGAAAAAAAATGTCACTTTTTCTACATTTTTCTCCAAAGCTTACATTTAAAATTTATTTTATTATAATTATATTCTTATGACCATTTTATATGTAAATTCTTAATTTATATGAAACTAAGTATTGAAAAAGTTATTCATTTATTCGCTTTTCAAAAATTATGGTTCCGAAACGTATTCGGATACCTTAAGAGATCAGACAAAAAACATTCTTAAAGATCACAGAGAGATCCATGTGTATCCATCCAAAATATATTCCATCCATCACTCTATCAATATACATATATATATTTGAAGAAAGAAGTAATAGTTTTTTTTAAAAGCATTCAAAACTTTCATAATAACTTAAAGTTGCAATAGGAAAACAATGCAACGATAATTCACAAAATCAAAATCTTTATTTGCATGCTACTAAATATATTTATATATATTTAATTAAAAAAAGGGTTTATCAGACTTATATATATATATATATAAATTATAATCACACAGTTCCTATTTTTTTTAAAGATCTATACTAAGCACACAGCAAATAGCGTCCTTAATATATACTATTTCATGTATGGAAAATGAAAGAAACTTAATCCTGTCCCTAAATTCATCGTCTTAAGGTATCCGACTACGTTTGGAACCTTGATTTTTCAACAACGTATAAATGGAAAATATTTTTAATATTTACTGTCACTTAGATTAGAAAATGTATATAAAATTGTTTTAAGAATGTTATTACAATAAAAAATTATTTAAGTACAAGATTTTGTCAAAAAATGAACATAGAATGACCCATTTTCAAAATATTCTCCTTTTGTGAAAAATGCTTCTATTATAATAATAGTTTACCTGTTATATACAGGTAAACTATTATTATAATACTCAGACCTCTGTACAGAGGCTCAACTAAAATGTTTGAAATATATAACTTAGCAGTGGGTTTATCCAAGTTTTACGACAACAAAGGGGAGAAATTTTAAGAAAAAAACGCTGATAATTATTTCAATGGGTGGTAACTCTGAAAATAATGTGAATTCTTCAAAAAAAATAGTGCAGAATCTCTGGAGAAGTCTTTACTTTATATAAGCACACACACACAAAATATTATTATTTTAGAAGCATTTTTTATAAAAGGAGAACATTTTGAAAAAGGATTATTCTAAGTTAGTTTTTTGCCAAAATATTGTATTTAAATAATTTTTTTGTCAAAATGACCTTAAAACAATTTTATATATGTATTCTAATCTAAGGGACACTAAATATCATAAAAATTATTCATTTATGCGTTTTTTTAAATTCACGGTTTCGAATGTAGTCGGATACCTTAATAAAATACATATTTGAATACATGATACTTAAAATCTTAACATGATTAAAATTTAACATTTAAAAAAATATGTTGCAAAGTTCGGTGCATAAATATTTCTAAGTAAGTTTTTTTCTAACTTTTATACATTTGTTGGAGTTTAAATAGTACATTTATAACTAGTTTTCTATTTTTATATGCAGCATTTTTTCAGTAAAATCATTTATACGAAGTTAAAATAAATTCAAGTACGAGAAATGTTAAAATAAGTAGAGAAAGTTTTAACCATTTGGAATAAAATAAGCATACGAATATTAGAATGCAATGCATGTCTTCCTATAATACTTTAAACTAATGCAAAAAATATATATTGTAAAATTTTTAAACTTGTAGAAAAATCTTAGTAAGTTTCTTTTTTATTCTACAAATGGAATACACTTTACATAATGAATAAACAGCAAAGCACAATCAGGCTGTATATTGGGAAAAGCCTAAATGACAGATTATTAATAAAACATTAAAAGTTGTTTCACCATCTAATTTTCAAATATCTAAGTTTCAGGAATGGTTTCTTGTCTAAGCATCACAAAATGATGACTACGTTAATTATTTACATTTGAATGAAAAATGTGTGTCAATATAATAATTTAAATATCACATTTTATTTAATCTTATTTGTGGGTTCTGTTACAAAATTTCTGGTTCGAAGTAACAATAAAAACAACACACATAGACGTAAAGCAATTAAAAGCAGTATCTTTTAATTCTAACTTAAGACAAAAAAGACTCTAAATTTGGAACAAAAAATTCTAATGTCAGTGCAATATGGAAAATTGTTATACAAATTATCTTATTGTCCGGAACAGGAATATGCTTCATAACAAAATTTATAAATCTTTTTGATAGATTCAATATGGAAAAACGTTGTATGTCATTAATTCTTTAAAATATCTAGATTAAAATGGTGATCATAATCAAAATTATGTTTAAATGTATAGAACTTATAATTACCTATTGTAAAAAAGAAAAAAAAAACATTATTCCAATGGTTCATACGTTAAATCACTGAAAATATATTCAGATTTTATAATTGTGTTTTCAAAATTTCTATTAAAAACAGAATTTAGGCACTAAAAAAACATAAAGTTCAAAAAAGTAGAATAAAAATCACTTTGGACAAGCTACAATATAGAATATCCCATATGCACTGATAAAATGTTTTGCGCAAGAAATATTTATAAGACCATAAGAGAAAGAGAACTAAATATTTTCAATAAAAAATGTTTAATATTTTCAGCATTAAAACTCCTTTTTTTCTTTTTGATTTTTGCCCCTAAGAGCGGATTAAAAACATTCTTAGAAGAGTGGATCTAAAATCAATCTGAAAATAAATGAGTTAAGAACAAAAAATTTTTGTTACTTGATTTTTATTTTAAGAGTGCATATAAACGTTTTTAACAAACATTTGTTTTAAAAATAGAGCCCTTGAAACTTATTTTAAGAAAATCAATTTATATTAGAATTTTACAATGAAACAATTTAATATCTATTTTAGTTCCTTTTATTTTTTCTGATATAGTTTTCAGATATAAAAATAAATTAAAAACACTTTTCTATACAGCTGTATTATGAGTAGGTACAATATAATATCTTATCAATTTGAAATACGATGACATATTAGCTGTTAGTATTTGGCGAATAGATTAGGGGGTATATATATGTTACTTGAATAAATGCATTCTAATTAGGATTTCATTAAATTTGTGCAATTCTAGTTTCAGTCCCTCGTTACTGTGGCTCCTCTCAAAGTTAAAATAATCATGTGTTAATGTATCCTAATACGTACGGAACCGTGATTTTGCAAAGGCGGAAAAATGGATAATATTTATCATATTTAGTGTCACGTAGATTAGAAAACGTATATAAAATTGTTTTATAACTATTATTGCAATAAAAAATTATTTAAGTACAATATTTTGACAAAAAATGAACATAGAAGGACCATTTTTCAAAACATTCTTTTTTTATGAAAAAAAACTTCTATTATAATAATATTTTGCGTTTATATAGCTCAGACCTCTGTACAAAGGTTGAACTAGAATTTTTGAAATATATAAGAAGTGGATTTATCTATATTTTACTACAACAGAGAGGGTAGAAATGTTAAGAAAAAACGTCGATAATTATTTCAATTGGTGGTAACTCTGAAAATAACGTAAATCTTTCAAAAAAAGTAGTTCAGACTCTCTGGAGAAGTCTTTACTTTATATAAACACACACACACACACAAAATATTATTATTATAGAAGCATTTTTTTAGAAAAGGAGTACGCGTTTTGAAAAAAGATTATTCTAAGTTAATTTTTTGCCAAAACATTGCATTTAAATAAATTTTTTTGTCATAATGTCCTTAAAACAATTTTATACATGTATTCTAATCTAAGTGACACTGAATATCATGAAATTATCTATTTATGCGCTTTTTTAAAATCATGGTTCCGAACGTAGTCAGATACCTTAAAGTACTTATTTAGTAATAACTTCTAAAATCTGTATAGTATTATTTTACATTTAAAAGAATTTTTTTTTCTTTTTGTAAAAATAACAGATGTTCTTAATTGTACATCGGAGTAGTTTCATTATCTTCTTAGAGTTGCATTCTGAAACAATAGGATGTTATGGCTGGGGTCCTCCCGTTGATGTATTGTAACAGTTAGGAGAGTGGCGTCCTAACTTGTCCTTGTCACTTGACAGAGGTTCCATTTTCCGTCACCAATAGACTTCGTGTTGTTTTAAGTGGGACGTCATTCACTGAAGCAACAATAAGGCTGTTGGTGATGCGACATCGCAGTTCCGAAACACTAACGAAAACTAGAATTAAGTTAGCACTTTTCTCCCCATCTTCTACATTGCGCTAACGTGAGGACTTTCAGCCACGATAAATTTACCCTGCACCCAGCCCTGTAAGAATCCAACGCCGTATCTGGCAACAGTTAGAACTGTATCCTGCATCTGGCAACGATTGAGAACTGAGATCTCTCACCTGGCAACACTTGTTTGAATGAAAAAAACACGTGGATGGGAGAAGAGAGTCGTTTTAGGCGAGAAGAGCATTTGATGGAAGAAAAAGCAATGAATGGTAAATGTAAAAAAATAAAGATGTTCGATGTAGAATGATGAATTAATTTGTCTTTATGAATATTTGTTTTGTGTTGTGTCCTTTTTAATTAGTATTTAATAAATACTTGTGACAAAAAATTGTTCTCAGTCTGCTTTTGAGAACACTGGCACATCATATCGAAAAAAAGAACTTTGTATTTAACAAGCCTTTCTACACGGTCGATAGAGTATTTTAAATTGAATACATTGATTATTTTACAAAATAAATTTTTTAACTAATTTAAAATGTATACATTTTTACTGAGATAATAAACCATTTTGGTACATTACTAACTTCATTAAAATTTTAAAATTGTTCATTATTTAAGCAACATGCTAACAAAAACAAAAAGCATTCGAAAATAACACAAAAGCAAAAAGCAGTAACTAATAAAATTAAAACAATATATCAGATTCTTACAACATAAAGAAACATTGAATATAAAATTTTGTATATTATTTGAATAACTAACGACTCTATTCCCTATACTTTAAGCTGTGTAGATCTATTTTAACAATGTTAACTCTTAACTCTCATTATTTATAATGAATTCAGATATTACAGTGCATTCGAACTCATGCATCATTACGCTAAAACATTTACCTTTTAACAAATTAAGCTAATGGATTGAATACTGCTTTATATATATATATATAAATACACTTTCAGCATTAAATCTTATTTTCAGTGTATAACATTTGACATCTAGTTGTTGTTGATGTAAGTTGAAGCGTTTTATTAATGTCACAATTCATTAAAGTCTGAGAAAAATATCTAATGCGCATTCATATTTTATCTCAGATCATTGTCATATTTTCCAAAAAAGAAATGCCAACATGTGAAATTTATTGATTCAAATGCCGTTGCAATGTAAAGCTATAAATATAGTGCGTAGATCGTGAAATGTTATATTTTTGGAAGAGTATAACATATAATGTGTTTATTCCAATACGATAAACAACTTTTCTATGAAGTTGCATCCATAAAATATTCGTTATTTCGAAGAATTGTTTCGTAAAATGTTTCAAAAATGTTTTAAATTATGTGTATAGTTAAAAAAGGCTATATATACATAAATAATTATATCATTTTAGATGTTAATCTCTTAAACGCCCACTTATTTTTAAAAAATTGGCAAAAAAAAAAAAAAAAAAAAAAATTTTTTTATTTAGAAAATAAATTCTAGATCAACGTTTTGGCCAAAATAAAAATGCAAAATCAATAAAAGATTTTATTTTAATTTTGGATTTATATCCATAACGAAGATAAGAGACGAATATTACAATCTTGCATGTCCATCGACTTTTATTACATTTCTTTTTGAAGTGCTGTTTTGAAGTAAAAATATTTCTATCGGTAGAAGTATTATTATATTTTTTTTTTCAACATAAGTATTAAAAATGGTAGTACTTAATTTAAAAAAAAAAAAAAACTATCCAAATTTTTTTGTTGAATATATTTAGAAGCAGAATTGCAGCGGATAACCCAACACTGCAATTATTGCACATGAACGACTCTCTTTTCTTTTCCTTTCTTTCTTTGCTACCCCTTTTAGCACAGCACACACAGCACAATATCTGGTGGGAACTTCTTTTTTGATGTGGGTGTGGAACATAACTGGGCAAATGACATTCCGTTAGACGCAGAATTTCAGAAGATTTTGGTGTACAAGGCCATTTTATAGCTGTATCTCTATGATAACTTTGTGTATGTATATGAATACTTTTACTATTTTGCTTTTGAAATCTAAACTTCTTTTTATACAAAACATATGCGTTCCAAATGCCAATGTATAGCAAATAAAACAATACATATATATTTTTAAATAATATTTATCTATACTTACGATAAATTTTGTCTAAATTTATTCCCGGGCTGGGCATGGTCGACTCAACCTTTCATCCCTACTGCAGTGGGTCGATAAATGAGTACCAAGCTTGCTTGGGGACAAAAACACTGGTGGGGGGGGGGTCCCAATGGTCACGTATACTGGGATGGGCACAGTAGACCCTGGCTCTCATGGGCTTTTGCGCCAAAGAGTTTGAGCTTTTGTCTAAATTTAGGAAAATACGACGTAACACAGACAGTCGTGCGATCGCTTATATTTGAGTGGGAAAATTACAGCAACATAAAATACGACACCAATCGAATTAACTTATATAATCACTTTAAGGTTTATCATACAAATATAAATACAATTTTAATTCAGAGAATATTGTTTCAAAATAAAGTAGAAAAAACAAACCTCCCAATTACTAACTAAACTAAGTGTTCACCTGTAAGAATCAAACTTTAATTTGTATTTGTGTTTACTTTTTGAAGATAATAGCTAATAACTAGAATGTGCATTAAAAATACGCTTCTTCTACCCAAAAATCTTCTAATAGTTTTCCCTGAATTGCGATTATTACTTAACTCCTTTAATGATTATTTCTTAACCCAAAACGCTTAAGTTATCCGAACATGTTCGGAGTACTTTTAGACAAAATTACATATTTAAGCATTATAAATGCTTTTTTAGGACTCGATAGCAATAAATACTAATATTTAACCAACAATATTTAAAATAAATTGCCTAAATTTCACGAAAATCACAATTATAATGGAAATTTTAGCAACATTTTTATAAAACTTCAAAGCAATCAGAGAAAAAAGAAAAAAACTTATATTTTTTAGTAAAAGTATTACCCAAACAAATTAAATACATTTATCTAGAGAATGTACTAAAATTTCAATGTTTCATTAAAATTTGAAAACTTTAGAGCTAATTGAGTAAACATTATAAGAAAAGCACCATTCTTTATGAGACCATTATTTAAATTACAGTCCCTAACTCTCTCTCAAAAAATATTCATACAATAAAAAATATTTTAGTACATTCTCTACAAAATATCATAAATATTAGGTTCAAAAAGTTTTATAGAAATACATTTGTAATATTTTGAGTTATCAGACTTGCCATGATAGATTTTGAACAATTTAAATGCCCTCATTAAAAACCCACTTCCGGTTTTTCTAACTTCATAAAATTGTTTGTAACTTGGCCTCTAAGTAGCGTAGAATCAAAACAAACTATGTTTTATAAAGCCAAAAGATAGCTCTATTCAAAAAAATAAAGAACAAAAATATCTGTCTTAACTGAATTTAGTCATTTTCAACGTGTTCGGATACCTTAAAACAACAGGACATTTTTTTTATTGTTTATAACTAAACACCATACAAACACCCACCTTCCCCACAAAAAAATAATGGATGAAAAACATTTTTGTACCATAGACAAACTACATCACCTTTTCAAAATACCAGCACTAAATAATACACCATAAGAATTAAAAATAGTCGCAAATTAGTGAACGTAAAATAATTTCAGTGGCTTGTACAGCGTACAGGCAAACCGCTTAAGGGGTTACATTTCTACTTAAAATTTGAAGTATGGTAAAAATTTATTTACTCCAATTTCACAAGTTAAATTTTTTCTTACATCTTATAAAGCTAAAAATCATCCAGTTGAATATGTGTACAAATAACATTATATTTTTTATTTAAATAAAATCTTAGTGTATTTATTTTCTTAAAGTGATACTGAAAGTCCGCTGTATATTGAGGCTGATGCACATAACACTCGGTTGGTGTCGCTTGGACATAGGAGCTTGTTTAGATTGTTCTCCTTTCTGTATTTTTGCAGGTAATTCGAAACGTTTTCGTGACTTTTAATCAGTTTCTATGGTGAATACACAGAACAAGTTTTGTGGTTCTAAGTTAACTAGGAGAGATTTTACAACTAAATATACCGAGAACGTCCGCTGGTGTCGTTTCGATATCAAGCCAATTTATCTTTATAAATCGGTGTTGTTGAGCAAAGGATAGTTCACTAAGTCGATACTGTTAGTAAAACAAACTTCGGGAAGTAATATCGCACATTTATTTGATCTTGAATGCGGTGTTATTGGGTTCACAGCGGAAATGAGCCAGTTATACTAAAATCGGTGTGCCTAAGTTGTTCGTTACACAGCATTTGCTTATCTGATCATAAAAAAATTATTTGATTTTTGAATTTTGTGCATAGCAGATACCCTGAAACGATGATGCGTAAGAAAGGTCTAAGCCCTGCTGAAATTGCTAATTTGTTGCGAGAGCTTTCTGAGAATGAACCTGATATTGGCTAGCTGTCTTGTTCTAATTTAGATTCCGATGGAGACATGATTGAGTAAAAGTGATGACGAAGAATATGAATAAATTTCAGATGAAATTGATAATATTCCACTAAATCCTTATATATATGGCGTTAGGGATGACAGACAATGGATACAGCATAATGGTAATGTTCCTGACAGATTTGTGACTCGAAACGGTTTGTGACCAAGCCGTGGTCCAACAAGTTTCGTGAAACATAATATGAACGAATTTGTTATGAGTTTTTATGTTATAAAGGGTCTTTATGTTTGATAATTCCATGAAATAATATTAAAAACTCTTAAAACTAAACCTTACTGAACAGCAGTTCTGCAATTACTTAATTGTTATAATTATTTTATATATTTTGTATCGCGGTGTCGTAACGACATCGGCGGGCGTTTAAGGGTAAGCGAAATTCCGGAAGTTCTAGTGTTAAATCCATCGTGGTTCAAAGTCCTCCCATTGGTGTGGAGTGCTATAGAGGGGTTCCCATCTTCAAGTGAGGGGGTGCCATCACTTGACCATGGTTCAAGATTACGAAGTCCGTCAACCAATCAATCTTACTATGCTTGTGACGGCTCTATCCGCGTCTTTATAATTCGACGTATAATCGACAGGTACTTTATAATTCTACGCCTTTTAACACTTAATCACTTCTTAATAACTTCGACCCAATAAATGCTTATTATATAAAAGTTTAAAACGGAAAAAAATATTTGGAGCAATTTCGAACCTATTAAAATTCACAGTTTTCATTCCTCAAATAATAAATCTCAATGTTTATTTAGAATACATATAATATTGTACAATCCTTGTTATGCTGAAATAATACAAACAAATAAATAAATCATAATTTGTTATCTTTAACTAGAGGAACTTTTATTTGTGTTCGTATACACATTAAGCCTAACATTCCTTCAAAACGAAATTAATTTACTAATAAATAATACAACATGCTAAGTACATTTCATACTTGTGCAAAGTAGCATACATTACAATAGAAATCTACGAATTTAAGCATTAATTCAAGTTGAATATGATTTTAACATGTATTCTACCCATTTAATTCAAGACCCTAATTTAAGAAATATCTCAAAGGGTCTAATTTAAAGAGATTTGGAACGTTCGATAAGCCAATCAAAGTGCTCTTTTCAATGTAAAACCCTCGTCACTCGAGATCTTAATGGGGGAACAGAGCCCAATTATTGCTGATTCAGAGCTCATTGCGAGGCACTTGCCATTGGCCACTTGAAGCGATTGACGTCATCGTGTTGCCAGCGGAAGTGAGGAATTATTCTGCTTCGAAGAAGGCTAGTTTCCATTTTCAAATAATGCAATTTCATGTATATATGGATAATGCTTTCATCGTGTTCATTAAAGAGTAAGATTAATTTAGTATTTATTTAGTGCTCTGCTTATGAAGTAAAAATTATCATTGGCTAATGTTAAATGTACTGTAACATTTGAAGAACATAATTTAATGCTGCACTGTGTGAAATATTTTAGACAGTGAATAATTATAAAGGACTTGAAACAAATTTCTGGTGAGTACCAGTTAGAATTTATGGGGAAAGAGTTGAATTTATTATAATCATTGCGTCGATTTCTCTAAATCAAAAAATTAATTTAAAATTAAAACTCACATTTAAATGTATATCCATATATAAACATACACAATTTTGAATTATTCTCCAGGTTACAGTAAACATGAAACTAAAATTAAACTCTATGATTAATTTCTAATTCAACATAGTATTTTTCTCTTTCAATTAATTGAAATATACTACAATTAGTTAAATAACTGTATTAATAATTAAAAAGTAAATATTAGACTTTTATTTAAAAACTAATATTTACTTTTTAAAAACTAATATTTACTTTTTAAAAACTAATTTTTACTTTTTTTTAGTTTTTAGTTAGTAAAAGTCTTAAATTGTAACTACCTAGTTTTGGAAACCTCGATTCCAAACAAATACAATTGCATATGTTTTATTAATATCTCGTCAACTTCAACTATAACTGTCAATAAATTCAACTAAACTTGTGAATATTTTTCGTTAATTTTAAAGCATTTTTCAAGGTATAATGGTTGAAATTTGATATGTTTCATCCATTATTATAATCCTGAAATAACATGCGATTCATAAATACATTTCACAAGGATTGACTTCCATTCTATAAATAATCTCTAAACATGCAATAAATAAAAGTTAGTAAATTAGCAAAATGACTTGAGAATATTACATTTAAGTTACTTTATTGACAGAGAAATTAAAATGTTGATTATCTTGTTTTAAATATTTGCACGAAATTTAAATATTTGCACTACCTTAACCACTGTAAATCCTTTTATTTTATGTTAGGTTTAAATTACCTAAAGAGCATCTATAGAAGTTTTAAGAAATAAAAAAAAAGTATTACTGCACTCTCTTTAATTAATTCTTAATTAAAAATTATCACTAAAAATATTTATTCTAAAAGTATTCGATTAAAATAGTTCTAAATTCAGATTAAATGTGAGCATTTTAACTTCTTTTAAGGTATTCAATTGCGATATACATAAATTGTCTGAACACAAAATTCTTAAATATAATAACAATTTTTCAAATAAAAAAAATTAAAATAAAGAAAAAAAAATAAAGAAAAATCTAGGAATTTCAGCACAAGTCTTAAAATGTTGAGTAATTCTTGGAAAAAAATATCACAGATATAAATATCTTTATCAGTCTTTTTAATTTTTTTCTTTTTTAAATTGCTCATTTTACTTCCGATAACAATCTGATAGCTGATAATGAACTGAAATCCCAACCAGATGCTAAGATGGAAAACGAAAAATATTCGAAGCAAACGATTCAAAGTTCGATGTCATTCGATTGGAACAAATGGCTTAAGATATGGAATGTTAGAAAAGTGCTTAAGCGAGTCATAATACATTTTTTTCTTTAAATTATCTCAAAAACGGTTATAAATAAAGGCTTCGTTTTCTCTTTTTCAATGATGCAAAATTTTTTATAAAACTGTCGCTTTACAATTAGGTATATCTATCATAATAGATCTCTTTGTATATAATTGAAATCATTAGTGTATCAGGTTTTATAATATACTCAGTTGTATAATAACCAGATAAAAATAAAATTGAACTATATTCCCACTTTAACTACAAAAATATTTGTATTTTTAAGCATTTAAGAGGAGTATAAGCATAGTCTCAGCTAATAATTTTCAAATTTTATCATATTATTTTCAACAAATTGTTTCTTCGAAATAATTTCAATTAATATATAAATAGCTGTATAACAAAAAATGTGTCTAAAGCACAAGAATTTTGGATTTGTTTCAGAGGCACTGGGTGACGTTTGCTGCAAATTTTGTTTATTTTATTCTGTGTGATTACAATTTTATCTATTCTATTGAATCTATTTTCTCTAGTAAGTCTCCGTTCATTCTCGAGGTTGACTGTGCAAATATGTGTAGAAGTTAGGCGTAATGCATTTTCTGTCTTTAAATTAAAAAATTTTTTGGAAATGGCGAATGATATACGGAGATAATACACTTCTTAAAATTGATCAATATTTCCCAACTCTGTAAATTTGAATAAATTTAACTTCGAGAACGAGATCTTAAGGCTAGGAATAATTTTTGCATTCGTAAATTATTTATATTCAACACGCAAAATGCTACAAATTTCGAATGGCAACAGTAGCTTATTTACTAGACCGCAGTGGTTATGGGTACGGACTCGTAGCCAGAGCATCGTGGATTCGAGTTCTGGTGCCACTGAAGACTCAACGTGCAGAGGGGGCAGATACACATTAAATCTATAGAGGTTCAAACATCTAACAACCCAATCGGTATTGTGGTTAGTGACGCTGACTGCCCTGCCGTTGGGTCTGGGTTCGAATACAGGAGAAGGCACAGATGTTTGTAAATGTATAGTGCCTTTGAGGCATGGGGGTACTCTAAATAGCAGTCGAGCCGCAAGTACTCTCGGGTGGTTGGTGGAAAGGGGAAAAGATGTGGGAGCCCCTGACCACCCCCAGGGTGTTCTCCCTCAAAATCGGTGTGGAACCGAGCCCAATCCTACTGTTACCTGCATGGTGCTCATAGCTACGACGAACGGCAGACGTAAATCCCTCGCCCATTGCAGCGAGGAATTTTGGGAACTCGATCTGACACCGTCAAACAGGTGGCATTAGAAACAACAACAATTACATCTCCCTTTGACGTAGCGGGGTAGTTTGGACAGGGGTTCCAGCTCAGCGTCGTTTTCGTCATTTGAAACAAGCTCAAAATCAAGAGGACCGTCACCAATAGCCCGCTGATGGTTTATAGTGCGGCGTTGATGAATCTCTTACACTCACTCGCTACCTTTTACGGTTAATTTTGTAAGTTATTTTGTGTTCTGCGCCCCCCCTCCAAAATAAACTTAGATTTGATGTTATTTTAACAGTTGTTAACTTTATGAATTTTTCTAGATGATCAATGTATTTGTTTTAGCTTGTATAAAGTCTAGGGCGATCTTGGGTGCTGTAAAAACTCGTTAGTTATATTCAAGTGAGACAAATTAAATACAGGCTATACATTTCATTGAGAAAATGTCAGAAATCCCAATAATTTAAAATGAAATAAAGTTTTAATTTTTCTGAAGCAATTTTTTTGTGATGCATGCTGCTTTAGTTTAACATAAAAACGCAGAACAATGACACGCAATCTTCTGTGATTGACATTTTTTAAAATTTTTATTTTCCCTCGAGTTTATCACATCCTAAATACTCTAATATGCATAAAACAATACAATAAAAATAAATATAAATTTTTAAAGCTTATATATATTTTATTGTTGCTGTAGTCGATACATTTTTATATTCCTGATCGTTTCTGATCATTCATATTTATTATTTGATGGTTTCACAAATATTCTCTTCCATCACATTATTTACTTCGATAACAAGAAATGAACCAAAAGATCTTAGTCTAAAATGTGCAGTTATGTATGAAGCACACGCTAATCAAAAGAGGTATTTCAGAAACATACCAATTACAATCATAGTCAATAACAAGTCTAAAAAAAGGAAACGATGAAATAGCTTTTATTTTTGTGTTGGCTTTACTAAAATTTGAGCAGCTGTAAAAACCCAATCCCATTCTTTATTGGGGATTGTTCGATTGGAAAAAAAGAAGTTGCGACTGGGCAAACTAAATTCGCTGAATTCACCATTTATCATGACATTTCCTGGAGTGTCTGCTGACTTTCAGGATAACGTTCGATTTGAACATTTTATTGGATTGGATGTACGACAAAACATTTTTTTTTCTTTCGTCTGTGTACCTTAAGGATGAGTGTCTAGCATGGAGCTGGAGAAAAAAAATGTTTTTTTTTTTTTGATAGAGAAATAGTGTATGGATTTTTGATCAGCGATTGCACATTTCTGAAGCTCCTGCTATCATTTTATTTGATGCTCAGAAATCGTTCGTTGCGATTATGAACATTGGGAAGGGGACAGGCACTAGAAAGGAAATATCTTCCAAATAAATAATAGCTTTTTCATCATACATAATTTGAAAATACTGTTCAATATTGTTTAACTCTGATAAAATATCATTAATTTTTTACACAAAGATTTAATTAATCCTAAAATTACTTAAAAAACTTTAAAGTACAAATATTTTTTTTAAAAAAATTATAATTGGCTTTATGCATAAAATTTTATAGAAAAATTGTTTTAAAAGTATTTACTAATCATAGGCAAAGTACCCAAGCAGCAAAAAATACGAATATGCAATATCATTCTATTCTATTTTAAGATAAGTGTAATGATTCCGAAAAATATACATTTACATATATAATGTTCAAAAAATTAATAAGGAAAATTATGCAACATAAAAGTAATATTATAGATAACAGTTTAAAATACTATATAGATATAATATTAGTAAAGATAACACTACAGGCTTCTCTATCTATAAGGACATAAGCTTATTTATCTAATATAAAAACATTTAATATTTAAAAGAAAAAAAAAGTCAATTAATAACAAAACTACTATTTGAATAACACACAAAAAAAAAAACACTTCTTGATACCGTGTGTTTTATGATGCAGTTAGAATTCTTGAAATTTAGTATTATTATATCTCAAGTAATATTTTATAGGCATAAAATTAAAATTGAGGAGATGATTTTCCAAAATATTCTTTACAATACAGCTCTTCAAGGGAATTCAACCAAATTTAAAAAAAAATTATGATCATACATGGTTATCTAATATTTTTTTCTTAAACAAAGTTTTAGAGGGGAAAAAAATTCGGTTTTAAGCAACTTAGCTATTTTTTAACGTCAAGATAATAAATGTGTAGTCATTCAAATAAATTATCTTGAATCGTAAGCATCAAAATTACAGTTATTGAAGAAAATTAAAAAAGCATAAAAAATTGCTGTTGTTAAAAAAGCTAAAGAAGTATTAAAATTAAAGTTTTAAAACTGGCATTAATTGATGCACTTGTTTCTCCGTTATGTATTCTGTATAAACGATGTAGCAATTTTTTTACTTCTAATATTTAAGAAAAATTCTCGAAATAAAATTTATCTGCGTACCTTTCACTAGCGTACTTTTACTGAATGATGATATAAATGAGAAATATTTGTCTATCTTTAGATTGTGTTCTCAGCTGCCTAAACAATTTATCTCTTTTGCAGCTGTAACATATCATTGTAGGGGTAACATTACTTCACTTAAATAAGCAAAACTTACGTCATAAGGGATGTATATTTTCATAAATGTACAAGAAATTGGTCTAAGACAAACATTGGGGCACAAAATACGTGGTTTTTTATTTTTTTTAATTATACATATTTTGATTTAATTATATATATTTTCAGAAAGACGCATATATAAGTATAAAAGCCGGATAAAAGTTACCCAATTCACTCCCCGATGTAACCATTTTCACATAGGCACGCGTATGCAATGTATTGGTAGGAAAAGAAAACACCCAAATAAGTATTCCTTTTAAGTGCGTAAATCCTTCGCAAACATTGCAAATATCATCTTATTGCATTACAAAGCCGTGGGAATAGTTTTACTCATAGCCGTTCTAAGAAGAGAATCGCTTTACAGAAAGACGTATATATACGCCCGGGGTACATAACTTACCAGTTGAGCTAAGCAGATATAAACGCCCGTGGCAGTTAAGGGATAAAAACGAAATATAAATGAAATCTAATATTGCTTCATAAATATATAAAAAAAATCCATCATTATTTAAGTAAATGGAATAAAGTATGTTTGATATCTTATTTGAATATTTCTCAACTAAAAATGATTCTAACCCAAAAGATGGAGAAAAAAAAAGAGATTATATGTAATAATGTATAGGTTTTAGAATATACTAGTCCAATCTTGTAAGAACAAATCAATTTCTTTATTAGTATATGCTGTGTGTGTGTGTTATTTTTAGGTAAAATGAATTCCAGTATGAGCAATTTTATTTTATGTGCTTTTCCCTGCGCCAACATTTTTATGATGTTTTTTCAAATCAAAGTTTCACATGTTGCGCCATGTGAATTTCCTGCCAGTATTGCTTGTACGCCTATTAAATACGTTGAAGGTTTGAAAATGGTTGTGAAAATCTTGAGTATACTTAAAATGAATCAAAATGCTTTAAATAAACGATTTAACTTGCTATGTAAATGTAATATCTTTATAATTTTTTATAAAATATACAATTCAAAATTTAAAACTTTTCTGCAATGATTTAAGGTTCAGATAGTTTGATTAAATGATTTTTACTAAAAATTGATCGTTTCAAATATGAACCAAAATGAATAAATTGTTCTTTAAACGTTAAAATTAAATAGTTTTAACAAAACATTTTATCTGATTGTACGCAAAGTGTGTGACATAAATATAAGTATATTTTTCATGGTTTCAATACATTTTTCATTTTTGCAGCTATTTTCGTTTCAACCAAATTTAATCTGTGAAATGTCCACAACCCTCTAAATAGAGAGTCGATAGGTGGTGCTATTAATCGTGATATATGTTTAATCTGTCGATGTCGATTATGCTGAATCAACTACGGATAGCGTAGTGTATTTTAGAATTGAATGATTTTAAAATTTAATTTAAAATTCTTGTATTTACATGTTTTATGTGATATTTTTTTTTATTTCCGTATGCACACGACTGCTTTTAATATGTATATGGTATTCACGAAAAATAATTATAATATAGAATATTTATTTGATAGATAGGTAAAAAAAATTGGTTTGTTTCGGAAAAATTGTAATTGCTTAGATATGCCTTTAAAGACAGTAACTGAAGTTTTTTTATAAGTTTGATGATCGTAAGTGTTCACTTTTTAATAGTGTTTTATTTTAATTAAAGTGATTTAATTTTTAAAAAAAAGTATTTTTAAGTTTCTTGTTTCGTCCAGTGGAATATATTAGATGAATTCTTCTACAACAAAGAAGAATACAGAATGGCTAGAACCAGGTACATAGCTAACTACTCATGGCAAAAAATTATATTTATGGTTTTGTTTTTATTTGTTCGAATTCTGTTCTCCCCTTTGAGTGAGTGAAAAGCTGCCCATCAAGTATAGGGATTAGTGACATTGACTGCTGCGCCGTAGAGCCTGGGTTCAAATCCCGAAGTGAGTAAGTGAGTGGATATTAACGTAGTACTATTCAGCGACTCGAGGGTTTTGGCGATAGACCTTGTAATTTTGAACCAAGAACAAGTAATGAGAACGACACTTGAGCTGCCCCCTTCTCCTAACTTCCCCCCCCCCCCAACGCAACCCCGTTTCTGCAAAACAAATTTTTCCGCGCTTTTCCCCCCCCCCCCTCTTCAAGGCGAATTTTCAGCGATAATAGATTCTAACTCATGACACGCCGACCACGAGTTCATTACCTTGGCCATTTGGCTACCGAGGTCACTCGAATCCTGGAAAATGGATGTTTGTAAATCAATAGTGCTCGTTCGGCTTGAGGGGACTCTAAATATTCGTCAAGCCGCAAGTCCTCTCGAGAGTTTAGTGAAAGGAGAAGAGATGTGGGACGCCTCAGGGTGTTCTCCCTCGAAATTGGGGTAAAACTGAGCCAAATTATACTGTTCCCTGTTTGGTGCTCAAACTTGCGGCTAACGATGAATGTAAAATGAATTTCGTCTGCCTCGATCTAACTATACCACCAATTAGGTGGCATCAAAAACAACAACAAAAAGTAGTTTTAAAAAATAGAAAATACTCACAGAAAAATTTTTTATATCTTTTTTTAATTAATGACACTCATGGAGTTAAGATTTATTTTGATTTGAGAAACTTAAAAATTTGACGCACTTTCAAAAATCTCATTCTACTTTACTCCTCAAAATACAAGTATTTTTCAATTTCTTACTCACCTGCGCTCTCTAATATACTGATGTATACACATATTAAATTTCTACGAAATCTACACTTCAAATGTATTGCGCAAAAATTTACAAAAGTCTCCCAAAACTTTTTCAATTCTAAAACTTACGCGAGGAAGTAATTTTCTCATCGCCAGTTCAAACCACTTAACATTTCTTACAGCCAAAAGTCGAGAAGACACAGAGAAAAGTTCTTTCTTCTTTCCAAAGAACTTTTTTTTTCTCCGCAAGGAAATTGAAGTTCCGTCGCAGAAGATGCGTCCTTTGATAAGAAACTCACTCGAAAAAGCTGTCTCACGACATCCGTTATTTCCGACATCAAACAAGAATACTAATCGATTCACTCGAACAGGATATCGATATTGATTTGTGCTCAGTCACACCTGAATCAGTTAAAAAGTTACTTGTTTTGATGTTTTGGGCCTCTTGATAAGAAAGCCACCGATACAAAATGCTAAGGAATTGTTATGACGAATGTGTTCTATTTACCGAATAACGCATAAATCAGTGCTTCTCAAACTTCTAAAATTTGCGACCCAATTTTCAATCATAATTTTCATCGCCCCCTATACAATAATAATATATTGATTGTAATTAAATTCTGTATATGTTATTTTTAAGTAATATATATTTTAAATAAATTCTCCTTTTACATAATTTTTTAAGAAAATCTTTCATTTTCAATTTTTTGACATGCTCGCACCCCTCACTTTGGATTAGTAGGGGTCCACTCTCCACAGTTTGAAAAACACTGGCATAAATAATTGTGGATTTCATAAGAACTAGAAATCACAATATCAAGTAATAATACTCTAATAAAATTGTCTGTAAGTCCTTTATTACATACCTTTCTTAAGATTTGAGTGAAATGTTAATCTTTAATATACAAGACAGTTTAATTTGTGCTTTAAAAATGATTTAAGGTAAATTATGAACGTCATTAGATAAGTAAAAAATTAATTATGAACGTAAAACTGAATCTACAACTATAAATTTGCCTGGCAAACGTATTTAAAAAATATATTTATGAATGAATTGTTTAGTTTGAATTAATATGATTCAATTTTTAGTTAATATGAAAAAAACAGAGCGGTTAGGCAATGTACCAGCTGTTATATAATACTTCTAGCTTCAATACCATTACTGTGACCTTGCAGTGCATTTGATTCTGCAGTCCGTTTTGTTTCCATAAAATCGTCGTTTTTTTAAAAAAAAAAACTTGACTCAATTCAACATTATTCAAATTGTATGCCTCGAGTTTACGCAAATTTTATAATTTTATTCTCTGAATATCTGTAAATTATTTGAAAGAATAGTTTGTGCAGCCTTTTTCACAAACTATTTTGTTGAGAGATTTTGCAAATTTGTTGATTCATTAACCCTTTAGCAGACACAAAGCTAAAATACACTTTTCTGTCATAAAGTACTTGATAAATGTAATGTTCTCATCCTCTATAAACATTATTTAGTCACAAAAAAAAAATATTTAATCGTGGTTTTTTTCCCTGGGTGGTGGCTAGACGTTATAACCACTGCGCACTGAAGACATTTAACTTACTTTTCAGGACAGAAATAATGAATCATATCACAATAAACGTTTTATAAAAAATTAACACTTATGTAATAACTATTTCAATAACAATTAAATGCAAAGTATACATATAATTAAATATTAATAGAATAATTGTACAACATAGAATACTTTCTTAGAATATATATAGAATACTCAGAATATACATTGAAATTGGTATATATCCACATTTTACATTTAATTTAATATTAATATAAAAAGTTAGAAATACAGTAATATTTTTGAGAATTTAAATTAGTTATTTCACAAATTTGATGATCCATTTACTGTGGAACTTTATGATATGCAAACGTTTTCTCCGTTCAGAGAAGCTGTAATGAAAGATTTTCGATCCCGAGAATCTTGTACCAGATATTGTGAACAAAGTTTGTTTATATTTCCAACCCCCAACATTCTCATATGATTCTAAGAACTCTCTCTCTCTCTCTCCCGAGTACAGGAAAAGTGAAAATTTTTAGGTCATTTTTCTGTTATATATGGGCAGTGGATAGAGCCTCTATCCACATATAATAGCTTTCCAAAAACCTAAATAAAATCTTTTTTTAATTGCACAATTGCTTAATTCATTCAGATGAGAGAAAAGTATATTTAAGACAAGTCGAAATTTTTTCAAAGATCAAAAAATTTATTTATAGTAATCAAAATACAATTTGTAGATTTACACCGAGAAAAACTGTTTTTAACTTCCCATCAAAGGATATGAAATGCAAAAAAAAGGTATTGTCCTGCCATCTGTATTGATTTTTATGCGTTTCAACTTCAATTAACGCATGTGGATAGACTAAATATCCAGCACCCGCTAGGAGAAAATCTTTTTAATAGGTGGCTAGACTTATTAGCCACTGCCCGCGAAAGAGTTAAGACAAAATTCTCGAAAAAAAAAATAAAACGAGCTAGACCATTAGAACATAATCCATCTCTTATTCATCAAACGCAAAAAATAATAAAAGTAGACATCTTCTTGAAGTAGTGAAGATAATTCTTATAAGAAATTAAAATGCAATTATTAAAACAATAACTATATTTTGTGCATATCTAGACTACTATTGTTCTATTAAATAGAACAACAAAATCTTCAAAGCGATGTTTCAATTTAATTATTCTTTCCTCTACTTTAAGTACTGCATTTTCTTCCAACTTCTTCAAGAGAAGTTGATGTCGAAACCCACAGAGGTGGCAATTCGTTTCAATTTCCAATGACAACACAAAAACAATCAATTTCATGCTTCAAGCTCCTCACGTTCTGAATAAGAAGTCAACTAAAATGAAACTGGGTCCATTGAGAAAGATCGGATAACCTTTTTATGGCACATAAACTTTTAGATTAATACCAAAAGATCATGTTACCAAGTTGTAACTCCAAAGACCCAAACACACCTGCACCAGATCTCGTATCACTGCAGAAGTTATTTCTTTTCCAATCGGGGCACTCGGGATCAATATCTAAAGTTATTATTTCAGATATAGCACATTGACCAGTATTATGTCTCCTGATTTGATAGAGACATAAAGACACACTTTTTATCCACTAAACATTCCAAAGGGGAATGACAGATATATCCTAAACATTTATGAGAACAAACACAACTATGGCTAAAGAAAAAATATAAAATATTAATTGCAATTTATATATACACCTTATTATTAATATTAATTATCTTCAGAAGTTGTAAAAGGAAAAATTGTTAATAGATTTTTTAATTTTAAAACTATGATCTATATTACATAATAATAGTGTAGAAATACACTGTTGTTATAAATAGTAAAAAAGGTATTCATTTATTAATCATCCAAGTAGTTGATCAAATTTTAATTCACTTGTCTAGAGAGTTTTTTCTCAGGCACGCAAAAAAGCGGTTCAAACCTGCTCAAAACTATTAACACCGTCATAAACACTTAGTTTTCATGAATAAACTTTTGTTGTTGGAAGAATAAATGTAATAATATAAATTATAAAATGATTTAATAAAACCCAAATTATATCTCACAGGATACTACAATGAATTAAGTCAAAAACTTATTTGAAATCCACTAAAATCATTTGCTCATATAAGACTTGGCATTACACATCTCATATTCAGGAGTGTGACGAAATAAAAATTCAAGACATTTTTTCAAAAGTAGTAAATATATTTTAAAATAAATTAAATCATTATTTCGTATTATTATGATAACTATAACAGAAAATTATCATCATTATGCTTGAGTAATGCAAAATTGCTTAAAATGTCAACATATAAAAGAAAAATAACTTAGTGATTCAATTTCAGTGAATTCAATGAAATTCACAGAAACATCGAAATTGGGGAGAATAGGGGTGATTCATATTTACATATGAATGCATAAATATCCTGCATTTAAATGTGCAAAAGGTGAATGGCTGACAATTGAATAGTTATGCTGTGATTTTTTCTATACAAAGCTAACATAAATTTTTAAAACAACGTTTAAAGGAATCTTAATATACTTTTTGAATGCATCTCTATCGAATTTCTTTCAAAAGACTAATATTTTTTTCATAATGCACGCAAGAAGAGATATTTTTATTCAAACATGTTGTTTCGTGAGCATTTTATTTTATAAATTCTGCAACTGAGTTCATTTGATATTTATTTTGATAAATTACAAGCACGGACACTTTTGGGGACAATAGTTACTGTGCTGTTGGAAAAATATATAACTTAATATACCTCTTTTAAAAATTAGTTAAAGTACTGATGTGATAAAAAAAATAATAAACAGAATATAAAACAAATGAGAAGACGTATCATATAAATGTTGCTAAGGTGCTATTATAGCTTAATTATAACAAATTAAAACAATTTTTTTTACATACACAGTAATATAAAATTAATGTATTAATACAAATAAATTCAAGTATCTTTTTTTCAGATTAACACAAATATTACTATATTAGTATCTGATTAATCTATATACATATAACTTATTTGTAAAAATAATACATGAGCAGGGGATTTATAATAATGTAGAGGAAGAAGAAAAAACCTAATACTCCATACAATCTGTATCAGGTATAAAATGCGACATTTGCTTTAACTATTATTTAAGACCACTTTTTCAGATAAGAGGAAAATCTGTTTTATACAGCATAAGTAAAATCGCTCATTTATGATAGCTAGACTTTGAATTTGTGCAACGTACGATAAAAATATAAATACAAAGTAGAAGTATAAGGTAAAAAGTTTTTGGCTATTACGTATGAAAATATATACGAGTAACGGATTAAAATATTTATCGATAAAACTTTTTACGACCTCGCAAGAAGCCGACATACGAGTTTCTGTAAACACAATTTGCTCTTAAACTAGCATTTTATGTTATTATTAATCATAAAATGGATTGTAAAACTCAAATCTTATTCGCGTGGATTAAGCATTAAATGTTTCTCCGTCATATAACTTCCAGGATTTCCTACTTAATTTATAGCTATTCAACAAAAAATAGCGATAAATTTCTTGCTCTAGAAACAGCAAAAAAAGTCTAACACCTGACATTAAACCGTTGTTTATTAATAATTATTAAATTGATTGAAAGTAATTTAAAAATTACATTTCAGTATTGTTAGAAATATATTTAAAAATTTAATAGTTAGTAATATTATTTATCTTAACTTTCGTAGAACCAATTTATTATCGTTGTTTTGCTCATAATACTTTATAATATTTTAGGTAGCCATGAAATCTTAGTGGTTATGGTCACGAAATTATGGCCACAGGTTCGAATCCTGCTGCCACTGAAGACTGTACGTGTAAAGGAAGCCGATGTGCGTTAAAACTGTTGAGGCTCAATGCTGTCCCGTTGGTGTGGTAGTTAAGAGATAGGGGGATGCCAGCTCAGATGTCACTGTAATCACTTGACCGTGGTTCAGAATTACGAAATCCATGGGTGCCCTTGTGTTAATTTATAATGAGATGTTAGTGGCACAAAGGCTTAGGGGGGATTTAGACCCGGGACCCCCCCCACCCTTTGTGTGCGTCACTGTGTGACTTTATTAACTCTCACACTCTCACTCGCTTGAAAAACTTTAGTAACATTGAATTTTTCATCGATATAGCTTAAAATGAATTACTTCGACATTACAACATTCAGGTGTAGCGCTTATAATAATTCACGTTTTACCCGGTAATTTGATAAAAAAAATGTTTAATTAAAAATTATTTAATTGACTTAATGGTTATTTCATTTAACTTAAACTTCTTTAAAGGAGTTTTATATTTTCGAGATATTAAATGAAGATAAATTTTCTGTTATTTGAACTACCTTTTTTTTTTGTCAATTTTCAAAACATTTTGAATCGGAAAAAATTCAAAATTTTTATAAAAGTCTTTCTATAATTTAATCTTCTGATTTAAATATTTTTTTCTTATTGTAGTGTATATCAGTTACATAAATCATATTGTATTCCATATTGCAATATTGAAGGAATTTAACACACACTCACACACTTGATAGAATTGTATACGATATAAAGCTCAAATATTAACCTCTAAGCTCCCGATTAAGAGTTAAGCGATTTGCTCAACAGTACCTTATTCTTCACATAGATCCGTGTATGAAGTGTATTCAGGGGAGGGGGGAGGGAAAGAAAAGCCAAAAATATGTTAATCCTTCTCTAAAGTAATGAATCCTCAGCAAACAGTCCCGGTAATAATATTTTAATCCAAATCCTCGGGATTAATTTTACCAATAGCAGCGCAAAGAAAGGGATATTATTTCAGAAGGATGTATATATATATATATATATATATATATACGCGAACGGCAGTTAGAGGGTTAATAAGGGAAATAAAATTTACTTTTCAAATGAAACCAAGTACGCAAAAATAAGTCTCATGGTACTGTAGTATCGCTCACAAAGAAAAAACATCACGTTAATGTATAACTTTAAAGTTTTGAGAGTATAAAAATATACAAAAAGAATATAAAATACTGTCAACATATCTCCAGCTTTAATTCTAAAAAAATTACTGTGGAGAAAAAAAACATGGAAAAAAATTTTCCCTCAGAAAAAGAACGAGAAATTTATAAGCAATATATATTATTTATTTTCTTAAAACAGAATTTTAAATGCCAACAACATACTTTCTATGTCGTAACCATGGCGATATAAAATGAAGAAAAAATCAAACTATAACGTTTTCTTGTTTATCTCTACATTTTAAAAGCATTTTAATGGAGAAAACATGTTTTTCACTGTTTGAAAGAGTACAAAAAATGATACAGTAATACAAAAAAATTTGAAATTTATTTAGAAAATAAGCGTTTTCTCAATTCGAAATCCCAAGTAAAAACTGTCTATAACGAGTTGAAATCAAAGATACAAACATGGAAATTCATCAAAAATAGTTATGACTATTTTCCTCTTAAAACGGAAATCTGAAAAAAAAATTTTATAACAATTTGAAAAATTTAGTACTATATTGCTATTCAGCATTGCAACAATGCCAAAAGGTAATTGGTAAAGGAAATAAAATTTTAATACTTAAATTTATTTGTTTCTGCATCTTAAAAACTTTTTAACGAGGGACTTAACAAAAATAACTACCTTGTTTGGATTATACTAATTTTCATTCAAATTCAACGCATTCACTCTGGATAAAAGCGAAAAATTCTCATTTATCGCCAAAAATTCTGTAGCAATAAACTTTTTTTAATATAGAGGGGGAAACAAATGATATCAATTTAAACTATTTGCTTCATTTAAGACTAAAATTTAAAGTCAACAATGTTTTGACTTTTGTATAATAAAGAAGGAGTTTTTGAAACAAATAATTTAGTCCAAGTACTTATAGGTGAGCTGTTTCGAACGTAAATAAAGAATCAAAATCAAACAATGCATCCGTCTGTCATTTTAATTGTATTCTTATGAAGTAACTCTCGCCTATCTTTTTCCCCCTTGCTACATAATTGTTTTATCAAATGCGCCGCATTTTTGCAGCTTCGCCTTTGTATACAGGGGAAGTCGCAAAGGTAAGAGCCATTTTATTAGTGGCACCATCTAGTGGCTGCTCCTTCTACCGAATTTTTGATGCTCGAATTAATTCAATTCAAGCTCTCGTCGGATGCTAAATATTCCCGAGAAAGAGACTGAGACATAAGTCTCAGTATAAAGCTGCACGACGGCCATCGGGGACAGACCTCGTAATTTTGAACCATGGTCAAGTGACGAAGACGGCAACTGAGCTGACACATCCATTGCCTCCAACGGGTGGACATTTGAGCCTTGACTGATTTAACGTGCAGCAGTTCCCTGTACATGGCGGAATTTCAGGGGAGCGAGGCTCAAACCCATGGCACATCAGGTAGGAGTTTGCGATCTTGAACACTAAGATACCTTGGCCGAGAGTACCAGAGCCAAATTGATAGCCAAGGGATCTTTTACAAGCCACATAATCATATGACATGCGTTTCTATTATTTTTGCATCCATAAAATCTATCTACTCTAGCCGGGATTGAACCCGTAGCCTTAGGTTAACAAGTTCGGCAAGCTACCTCTAAAACATCGAGCCTATAAACATAATTTTAATTAACATTTCATAAAAATGTTAAAAATTCATTTTATTTTTAGAGTAATGCAACAAAAAAAATTGTCCATTTTTCTTTTCCAAGCTCTTATCTATTTTACGATCACTGCGTAGGAAGAAAAACGATATAATAGTATATTCATTTATTACTTAAGCAGGTATTTACGTTCTTATATTCTATCATGTCATTTTATCTTTAACCTTTATGAAGTTCAGAAGTGTAAAAAGCTTAATTAGCATATTTAACTATTTTTCATACATCTCTTATACAATCTGTTATTTACAATACCATTATTTAACATCTTCATTATAGTAATTTAATCGAATAATTAAATAAATTAATGCTTCAAATATAAATTTCAACTTTACCTAGAATAGAAGAAAACTAATTTGATTTCATAATTCTTTGAGATCTTTGTTTTAAACCAAGTGAAACCATTTTAAGAAATATGCAGATGTTTAAAAAAAAAAGATTTATAAATTTACTTCTTATTGATAAAAATGTTTAATTTTATTTTCCGTTTAAGCCTTAAATAGTTTTAAAATCAAAGATTTTTTTTTCTTTCATAGCTAATAACTATAACTAAGTACTTATTTAAAAATATAGGTGAGTAAATTTTACTGATTAATTGAGTTAGAAATTAAATTACGTGTTTTTCTTCCGTTTTTTTTAAATTCTCACAAGTTGAAAAACTAAAATAACCGAACAAATAAATGCTTATACAAGAAAATGCAATTAAAATATGCAATTGAGTAATTCCTACAATACAATTAGGAAAGAAATAACAATGTATAGGAATATTCGCAAAACCCTCTTTACAACATTTACCTCACTCATCTATTTATTCATATGATGTGAATAAAAGTAAGCTGACAAAATACAAAATAATGTCGTTG
>BMAV01016950.1:0-13801 GCA_019973955.1 Trichonephila inaurata madagascariensis | reverse complement strand
TCAGCACATTTTTGGAAGTTTTATGTCCGTGAATTTTTAACGAATATTAAATTTGATTTCCGTCATATGTTAAATATGCTCGCGCGCCGCGCGTGGTATGTTATTGGTACCAGCATAGAATTTATTCCAAAAGATAAGTGAGAAATATTTTTTTTTAGTGCGAGCTTAATCGAAATTTCAAATCAATAGAAATTTCAACTATCCTCCATAGTAGAAATAAAATATAACTTATTAAAATATAGACTTAAAATATAACTTCAGTTTAACAACTTAAATATTAGTAAATTAAAAAATTAGTAAAATAGATAAATTAATGTGTGTATACATATACCGGGTGTCCGGGCTTAATGTATCCAAAAGTAATGGCTTTTTATTACGGAACTACCCATCAGAATGTAACAAGCTGTTCATCCATCGATTGGAAAACTCTCCGAGATTTTTTGGGTGTAGTCCGATCGGCCGCACGGCGCGCATAATTCGACAATCGCAGACGATAAACTTTTTACACTGACTTCACTAGTACAGATGTGGACGACACAGTAAAGGTGCAGTGCTTACTTTGATTAATGGAATTTAAATTAGCCATACGTGTACAGCGACGAGTTCGAACAAAATGGAATGTCGACCCTCCGACATTAAAATGTATCCACCAATGGAACAGAACTCTAAAGGAGACGGGAACTTTGGTATCTCGAACTGGCAAGTAGCCTTAAGTTTTCGTGATAGAAGACACTGTTGATCATGTTTGTGATTCCATTTGTTGGTGTCCTGAAAAGTCTATTAGGAAAGCCAGTAACGACATTCCATTCTGTTCAAACACGTCGCTGTATACACGTGACTGATTTAAATTCCATCAAACAAAGTTTGCACTGCACCTTTACAGTGGCGTCCACATTTTTTCTCATGAAATCAGTGTAAAAAGTTTATCGTCTGCGAATGCCGAATAATGCTAACACATGCGGCCGATCGGACCAAACCCAAATCATCTCGGAGAATTTTCCAATCCATGGATGAATAGTTTATTACATTCTGATGGGTAGTCTTGTAATAATAAGGCATTACTTCCGGATACTTTAAGCCCGGATACCCTTTACAAATTCATATATATACACATATGTACACTATTTTAATACAGAGCTCCAATTGCATGTCGAATTTTTTATGAACATAACTGTTCATTAATGAGTGTGATTTAATGAGAAAAAAATGCTTTACTATATTCCATTTTCAATAGAGATAACTATTAATTAATAAAAACCCTTAAAATTCCTGCATATATAATTATTAAACTACATAATTTTTCGAAGAATTTTATTAAATTTTTTTTTGTCAAATTTTAATTTAAGTTAAGGCGCTCTAAGAAACTATTCAATAAAAATTATATACATAAAAAGTACTTTATAACGAATCAATAAATAGAAAAAAAAATATATATATAATAAATTCATATAAATATTTATAAAATCATTTAATAAATTTAATATAATAAAATATTATATAAATTAAAATTTTTAAATCCCTCGTTGTGTAATACTAATTTTTTAATTTATAATTAGCTAAATTACACTAATTGAGCAATTCGAAGTATTACTTATACAATACATGTATTTCTGTCATTTTTATAACTTTTCTAACAATACTATTCATTTATTTATTTCATTATGAAATCAAGAATTTTTTTTAAAGTATGTAAGAATAAATTGTGTAAAAATTCTGAATATTTGAATACATTTTTTTATTATCTTTCAAGAGGTAGAATTATGTACAGTAATTTCAAAAGCCATTAAGTTAAATGCTTCTAAATTTTAAATCTTATTGACAATATAGTGTTCGAAAGAAAAGTGTAAGAAATGTTTTAACAGAATAATTATTATTCGACAATTTTTGAAATATTATTAAGGGATCTTACGAAAAATAGTTAAGTATTTAGGCTTTATTCTTCTAATTATTCCTTTTTTACAATAATGTGTGGGTTGAAAAAAAAAAGACAATATGTAATGAAAAATAGACACAAGTTAAGAAATATATCTATTGAACATGAAAATAACTACTTAGATCTATATTACTATAATTTCGTAGTTGTAGGATTACTTAAAATAATTTTATTTTTTATTGAAAAGATTTCAACACTTATTCACTGACATTGAAATTTTTTTCAAATTTTAAACTTAATTTCACAAGCTTTAGGAAGCTAAATTCAAATTCACACAATACAAATTATTTTCTATTATAAGAAAGAGCACAAAATAACGTTATCTTATAATTTCAGTTTTTTTTGTTGTGTTTTGGAGTCTATAAAGTATCTTTTTCTCAGATATTATATTAGTATAAATAAATTGAGCAAATAATTTTAAAATTTGCCAAAAGTATCGTTTTTTAAGGTATCCGACTACGTTCGGAACCATGATTTTAAAAAAGCGCCTAAATGTATAATTTTTATGATATTTAGTGTCATTTAGATTAGAATACATGTATAAAATTGTTTTATAAGGACAGTATGACAAAAAAATTATTTAAATACAATATTTTGGCAAAAAATTAACTTAGAATAACCTTTTTTACAGAAGGAGAACATTTGGAGAAAAAGGTTATTCTAAGTTAATTTTTTGCCAAAATATTGTATTTAAATAATTTGTTTTTATTATAATGCCCTTAAAACAATTTTATACATGTACTCTTATCTAAGTGACACTAAATATCATAAATATTATCCATTTACACGCTTTTGCAAAATCACGGTTCCGAACGTAGTCGGATACCTTAAATGCCATCATAAATACCGTAAAATCCGGCGTATAACACGCACCTATACTTTCCAGCTATTTTTTTCATGTTTAGGTAAGTTTGTCATATAACGCACACCTTCTTTTTTACGAAGAAATCTGAAATGTCAGCATACAATGAAGTCATTTATTCGAGGTATCATTCCAGACTTTGTAAAAAAAAAAGGTATACTTTTAGAGCTAAGACTCTTGTAGTTCATAAGGTCTGTCATTTCTTTCGAAGAAACAGCAAATGAAGAAATATGTATAGAAATAACTTTTTTAATGCTCATGTCTTTCTTTATTTTTAAAGCAATATTTTTTATACTTGCCGTATAACGCGCAACCTTAAATTTCGATCTATTTTTTTTATGGTAAAAGTGCGCATTATACGCCGGTTTTTACGGTAACTTATCACTACATTGAACGAAAGATTTTACATTCATATTTTTTTAAAAACTATTCTTTGAAAAAAAAATAAAGCTATTTAATTACAGGGAAATAAAATCGTATTTAAACAAGTGTTATGCTTGAACATTATATTCAGGAAAACCTCATCATTATTTTAGACTCATCCAATTTTACTGTTTGGCAAATGAATTAAAAATTAAAGACTAAAAAGCTTCCTTTATGGGAAAGTTATTAAAACCTTGCATGTGTACTCAAGGTAAACTTCTTAAGAACATATCCATAAAATGTGCTTCTAAAGATTTGCACGTAATTGCAGCGGAAAGGATCAAATATTCTTTTTTTTATACACAAAGAATTCAATCTTTTTCAATATTTACACGAACTCTCCCACACATTTCTTCAAGAGAAAAGAAAACAATTCAACGAAGTCTTTTATTAAAGTCTTAAATATTACAGAAAAGATTGGATCGATACACCGACGTAAGCAGAAGTTCACTTGCTTCCCCCATTCCTTTATTTTTTCTTATTGTTCTCTTTTTATATTCTCTGTCCATATTTACAGTTTATGGGAGCTTAAAATAGCAACCCTTAGGAAGAATGAGATTCCCTTTTGGGGAGAAGAATTGTTTCCCGAGGACTTTTTCGGGTAGGATCTCAGATGCAGCTGTTAAATCAGCCTCCGTGATGAAATTAAATTTTCTATTTTAAACTCTTTAGATAGCATCGGAAGCTATTTCGTAATTTTCTTCTTTTTCAATAAACTGGTTATTGTTTACAAATAGCTGAAAGAGGTTATGTAAACGTGACTATTATAAAGAATTTCTATTTTAAGAATATTTGTTTGCAGATGCACAATGTTTTTATTAGCTGCCACTCTGTCATTTGAAAATAAATATATCAGTATTTGATGCCATAAATACCTTTCCTTGGAAATAATTATTGTATAATATTTCGAGAGATAAGATTCTTCTATATGCTTAGCAATCGAATTATTAGTTAAAATAAAATTTTAACAATTTTCTTTGGTACTTACGTATTATCGCAACCTTTTGGCGACGTTACATGAAACGAAGCACCTGGTTGCCAATTCAGCGCGTACGATACATAGGAAATTGGGGTTGTCAACTTGGCGAACTATTAATAGAGTTGACAATTGTTACGATAATACGTAAGTACCCTTTTTTCTGTTACTAAACTGTAATGCACTTAGATATTTATTAGACCTTTGTTGTTTTTCATGTTCTGATGTGCACGTTTAGAATCAAGTGAGGCATCAGCAATTGCCAACGTATGATTAGATTTCAAATTTAAGACTTTCATCATAAATGGCCTGCTACATAACTGTATTATAAACATAATTCAAATTATCATCACCTGAATTTAATATTTTAAAAGTTAGAAATTCGTAAATAATATTTTAATACTTAAAATTTTATATAAGAAATTTTTCTAATGTCACATTAGAATTTTACACAAATATTGCAATTAACAAAGATAGTAGCATTAAGAGATAATTACATTTTAACTTTCATATCATTTATGATGGTTTAACTCTATTTGAGTTTAAATTATTTTTATTTAAGCTTTACACTCACCTTATTGCACTTTAAAATTAACATTAACTTAAGTTTCAGGTTCTGCTATTTTTAACGAAAAACAAGAAATATATATAAAAAAAAAAAGTTAAGTCAATTCCTACTTAGATCAATAAAGAAAAATTTTATATTAGCTACTTTGTATTAAATAGTTACAATTAATATATATAAATATTTATATACATATGACAGAATCACAACATTATGTGGTAATTAATTTTTATTAATTATCATTAAAGTATCGTATTGTCTTCCAAAATAATCGTGTTTATAAAATTTCAATTTAAATGAATGCTTTAAAACGTGAGAAAAAAAAATCTTTTAAAGTTTTGACCCAAGTCGCTAAAAATGAAACCAATGTGGCTGTATCTGTAATTATTTAAATAATTAGTTTCAGTCAATTAATTTTAATTAATTATAATCAAATGATCATATTTTTACCCAAAATTCAGTTCAAATGAGTGCTTTAAAATGTGAGAAAAAAAAAACCTTTTCAAGTTTTGACACAAGTCGTCAAAAGGGTCGCTAAATCGCCAAAAATGATGCTAATGTTGCCGTATTTGTAATACTTTGAATATTTAGTTTTAATCAATTAATTTTTATTAATTATAATTAAATTACTGTATTTTCATCCGAAATAATCATGTATATAAAATTTCAGCTCAATTGAGCGCTTTAAAATTTATTTTAGTAACGATTGAAAATTTCACCAAGGTAAAAAAATATATAGAGAATGTGAGGCTAATAGTAGGAATTGAAATAACAGGAACACGGCTGGCTCTCACGCCAATAAACATGTTTTTTTATTTGTTTATTCATGTTGTTGTTACTTATGCCACCTGATCCATAACAACATCAGATCAAGCCCCGTGAAATTCATCGCGGCAAAGGTACGTACATATACGCCTGTCATTAGCAATAGCTTTGGGCACCATGCATGTGAGAGTGCAATTTGTCTCGATTACCCCTTCATTCTTTCCCATTCAGTATTTTTCTCCAGACTATTATATTTAAGAACAATATGATACACTAGACTGAAATTTGTAGCTTCTTTTTGCTCGATATTACATACATGAAGGAAAAGAAAAGAGAAAACGAATCTCATACAACAGACTTCTGAATTATTTCCTCAAAAATTTCAGAGAAAAGACTAAGTTTCACAGAAATATGTAAAATGCCAACTGGTTTATATAAATGTTCCACTTATGTTTTATGAATTGTATCAGTACTTTAACCTATGCATAAAACTGTATCGAGACTTCTAAAGAATAGATGTGAAATTACTGAAATAACAAATTGTAATTGTATAATTCCACTTAATAACTCCAAACATATCATAATGACTTATAATGGTAACTTACTCTAATGATTTGCAAAAATAACGACATTATTTCTTCAGAGTAGTGTAACTGTCAGACATAAATCGAATCAATATCGTAACATTTGAAACGACTCTTTGTAATAAAATGGTCACGTTGAATAACATGCAATCAACAAAATAGCCTTACACCATCAATGTCTATAAAACAAAGTAAAATATTGATTCTTGTTTGTCAGACAGAATCAAAATTGATTTTCAGCCTTAAATGAAGTCGAATCAAATAGTGAACATAATATTCCCTGCGGTTGAAGCAATAAATAAAATTCTAATTTGTTTGAAAGATGTAATTAGAAAATCACGCTCTTTGCTATTCATTACATATATATGTAGATATATGTGTACAACATATATTTTGGAACGTAAGCCGATCTGTGCTTATAAGTCAAAAAAGGGGTTACTTTTTCGAAATTTTTTCAAAAATTAAAAACCTATACAAAGGCTGAACAACAAAAAACTTCTTCTCATTTTCAAAATGTTTTCAATGGGTGAAATGTTTTCCAATGAAACAGCTGTAAAGTAAAACGCCAGATAATAATAATCTCAGTTTTATTTCTCATAACTCTATCTAGAATTAACACGTTTGGTATTCATTTGCTATATGATTTAGCCAAATATATTATACATATTTTTAAGGGGTCTCTAGGGTGATAATTTTGTTTCAAAAGGTGAAAATATAAACAATTTTCAAACAAGTATAATTCTTTAAAATTTAAATTAAATAATTCTAATCTTTTACACATTATTTACAAAGGATTGTGGTTTCATAAAAGTACAAAATGTTGAAATATAATCATAATTTGAAAAATTATAAGCATATGAAAATAAAAAACAATTTTGTAATAAATATTAAGTATTTTTTGCGTTGCAAAATAGTAGCCTTTAATGTATAAAACTTTATAGAACTATTAAATTCATCATACTCTTTAAACCTTACTCAATTTAAGAATAATATATCTTTTGTGTTTCAAAATATTTGAAAAATCTTGAAATTTAAAAAAAAAAATTTGAAAATATAATTTTTTTTAAATATGTATTATTTTATTTATATAAAAATACTACAGCGTAAGGATACATTTAACTTTATAAAGCAACTTATTGCTAGTATAATTAAAACTTCTATTTTAGAAAATAGCATGCGCAACGTAAAACTTAATTAATATTCCTTAGAAATGTTTCTTATTTCTATATGCTTATAATTTTTAAAATTATGATTACATTTTAAACATTTTACACTTTTCTGAAGCCCTATTCCTTTATAAATAATGTATAAAAGATTAGAACTATTTAATTTTAATTTGAAAGAGTTACATGTATTTGAATATTGTTTATATTTTAAGCCATCTAGAGAGAAAGTTAACACCCTTTAGACTCCATAAGCGGGGAGAGAAGTTTGTGTACGATACATGATATCGACTTTTATTTCATATGTCCAGTAGAAAAACTAAATATGCCCAGTAGAAAAACTGGCTATTAATTTTCCTCTTTTCCTTTTAGAATAAAAGTTTCATTCAAGGCACTCAAGGTAAAGATAATAAAATTAATTGTGTATGGCAAACGTAAAAAGTTTAAAGAGAATACCGTTTTCCCTAAAACACATTTCCACCTAGGTTATCGGATCAGCAAAATCTCGACTCCTTACTTGGACTTTTAAAAAATTCCAACAATTATCGGTTTAGAAACAGAAATTAAGAACATGTATAATATTAAATTCTTAAATATCTAACCTTAAGCAAGTTACTAAGCACATAAATGCATGATTAAACCCTAAAGCGGTGTTTCTCAAACTGTGGGGCGCGCCCCCTAGGGGGGCAGGATAACCCTACAAGGAGGGCGCGAGTGTATAGAAAAATCGAAAAAAAAAGATAATTTTTTAAAAATTATTAATTTACTGAAGGGAAGCAAAACAAAATACATTCCGACATAATAAAAAATAAAACGCACATTTACACTGATATAATACACTTATAAATGAATGAGTAGTGCACAGTGTGTTTCATAATTAATTTAAGAGTACTAAATTAAGAACAAGTTTAATAATTACCAGTGACCCTATGGCTATGTCATAAAATTATATGCAGAATTTAGCACTTATCTTGATAATTTGTACGGTTTAAAATTAAAGTCGCATTGTAGCTTTACGTTAAAGTATATTATTATTGAATTCTTTACATTGTAATTGTATGGAAGGGGGTCGCGATGAAAATTAAGATTCAAAATTGGGTCGCAAGTATCGAAAGTTTGAGAAGCATTGCCCTAAAGCCAAAAATATTCCCCATTATTTGCTTATATAATTAGGTTGGAAAAAATCGAGAAAAAAAAATACAGTTGGAAATTATGCAAGAAATTTAAAAGTACTAAAATTAGTTTGATTAATGTAAATCACTATATGCCAATACTATAAAAAAGATATTTAATTTACTTACTGAAAAGAACCAACACACAAGAAACCCAGTCTTATATAAACGGAAATAATTTATTACAAATTTATCTTTTGACTTATCAAAAATATATTATGCGCAGGAAGATTGTATGAAAACATCATATACAATTTGATTACTTTTTTACAAAGCATAAAAAAATGAATTTTTCAAATATATACATATATATATATATACTTTTTAGATGGTTTATTACTCTTTTTGATAGTAACATAATTTAAAAATGTTTTGTATTAATTTTCGAGCTTAGAATAATCCCGTTCACGCCTTTTCATTCGCCTGCTTTATAAAAACATGTAAAAAAGAATCAAAATCCTGGTATCTACCAAAAATAATTATTTTGAACTTTTATTAACTTCCTTGTATAGTTACAAAATAACTCTAATTCTATATCAGTAGAAATTTTGTATGCTTTTTTGTTTACAGCATTGTCTTTTCTTGAAGATTAAGTTTTGAAAAAAGCACAATAATAGCGATAACAGAGCTTTTAGCCCAGAATATGAAATCCAAAAAGAGAACTTTTGTCAAGCAAGAATACATTTTACGAGACCATAAAACGAAAGGGAACTTCTTTCGCCAAAGATAAGAGGAAACAAATATATGAAAAAAAATAAAGCGGTGGGATTTTTTTTTTCATTTCTACAAGGTTTTCTTATTTATAGCCCTATAAATGACGCTAGTGTTTCATGAAAGTGTTAGAGTTAGGCGTTCACCTAACACCAGTCTTACACCCATTGTCTGCTCTCATAAAAGTTTAAACTTACTTATCTTTATAGAAAATAAATGCAGTGACTGACATTTTGTTTTCCATTAGTTTATAAAACAGTCATTTGGTTAGTAAAGCTTGAAGTGGTTGCACTTGTCATTTGTATATGAAAAATAATATTCTAAGGATGTTTATTTTATTTCTTTGGAAGAAAAAAATCGAAATGGAATAAGAAAGCTTTCGAATGCAACATCGTAAATGTTAATTTAGAATAAAACTTAATAACGGAGTTTTTGGGGAAATCTTTTAAGGAAAAAATGGGGGGAGAAATTTGATTAGTATTAATGAATGAAAGTACTTTTGCATTTTATGTTCTATGTGCAGCTTTGATTCTAAAAATGCAACGAATTTATCTGGTGAATCCACAAAAAAAAATGTCATGCATTAAATAAACTATTTTTCTTAAATTTTATCATGTGAAGGCTACATCTGAATTCTTAAAAGTTACTTTTCTATTTGGTTAAAAAAAAAATCTATAGAAATACAAACATTAAAATAGCAAACGTATTAATGAACACTTATGTATTTTGTACTAATAGTATACCAGTTTTAAGTTATCTACGTTCAAAAATGTGATTTTGCAAAAGCACATAAATCATCTTTTTACTGGATTTAATATCATTTAATTATAACAGGTGTATAAAAATGTTTTAAGTGTATCATCTGACGAAAAATTCATTTCAATCCAATTTTCTGGCAAAAAAGAAAAAAAAAAAACGATGACACAATTTCAAAAGTTCTCCTTTTATGGAGAATGCGACTGTAGTAATATTTTGTCTAAAAAATGTATTTTTGTAAAAAAAATAAAATGTGAATTTTTCAAAAATTTTAGTTAGGCTTTGAACAGTCTCAAATATATATAAGCAAAATATTTCTATTATAGAAGCATTTTTCTTGAAAGAAGAATGTTCTGAAAGTACATCATTCTTTATTTTTTGCTAAAAATATTGCATTTAAGTCGTTTTTTATTGTAATAATATTTATAAAACAATTATATGTATATATATATATTCTAATTCCAGGGACACTAAAATTTAAAAAAAAAATCACTTTGAACTTTTTGCGAAATTTCGGTTCCGAACGTATACAACGACCTTAATTTTTGATAACTATGGAACAGTTGAACACAGTAGAAACTATCTATTTTTATCTCTAGTTTGGGGTAAAATAAAAACATTAAATTAATCTAACTTGTATATCAAGTTTTCTTTTCTGTCAATACATCAGAAAATACACGCTAAGAATGGAATAGTTTCGAAAAATATTTTTATACATTTTGCACATTTAAGCAGAAAAAATATATCTATAGAAATGTTTTTTAAATTTCTTCAATGAGTTAGTATTAAGGAATAATTATTGTATTGTTTTCTCCCAAAATATTTTATCCATAAGAATACCGAAAATGCTCGAAATAGATGAGGGATGGCAAACCAGTGGCACGCGTTCCATTGATGGCACGCGATACAATATTTTTGACACGCCAGTGATCAAAATGGTTTGCATTTTATTTCAAAACTTCAAAGTTCACTATGAACTATTACGAACAAATACGAGTGTAGAGTCTAGGGGCGGCGGGGAGCACACTCGTTTGTAATAGTCTTGCTTTAGTTACGTCGTAGACTACAAATGCTTGTGATGTAAAGTGTGTCTACGCATAGCATAGTCAATTTCATTAACGCAACTGTATTTTAAAGTTTACCTGTGTTATATTTATGATTTTCAACTGTTATTGAACATAGCTAGTTCAGTGAAAGAACAAAAAGCTCAAGATAGTAATTATAACAGAGAATTTCAAATTTGGGGAACCAAGAAACATGGTATTATGGGCATGGCTAGGCGACAAAGCGGTATGTGTTTTATGTTCTGGAATAGTGGCATGCAGAACATCGTCTGTAAAACGGTATTTTGAAACAAATCACAAATCCTCTTGTCAACAAAAATGAACCATAGCAAAAATAATTACCTTTTATTTGTCATCCACAATCTGTAACAACATAAGTCACACTAATGTTACTTTAATTTGAATTACATGTATAATTAAAACATTTATAACTAAACAGTACAAAAGATATATGTTCGTAGCAAATATTGTGTTGTTAGTATATTTAATTTTATTATTTTCGCAATAACCACAAGTCAAGATTATTTGACGGCACGTCTATACCTTATTAAACACTCCTTTAGAAAAAATGGCACATTGATCCATAAAGGCTCTCCACCCCTGAAATAGATACACATTTTTATATAACTTTGCTTTATTTAAAGTGTTTCTTCCAAGACAAGTTCGCAGTTCTGGCAAATTATAAATGTACAACTTTACACAATAATAGGCCGATTAATTGACTATTAACATCGCAATACGAAACAAAACAAGGGTTATGGGTAACGAACCTTGTAATTTTGAGTTTGAGGATGACACCTCAGGTGACACCGCGTTCTCTAAAAACCCATTATGAGATGTTTTAATTACCTTCCATACACTGCATACAAAATATTTACCACATAATTTCATTTTTATTATAATCTCCATGCAAATTCTACCAAAATATTAAATATATGCATATAAATATGAAATTATTATTGTTGAGACATATGTTACGCTATATATAGAAATTAAAAAAAATTTCTAAGAAAATGATTTGCAAGAAAATTAAATATTAAATATAAAAGCCTTTTGATTTTTTTATCTGTATGTAATGACACACAATTTGGATTTTTTTTTCAAAATTTTTCCAATTTTTATGGAGATTTTAAAAATTGCCAGTTATTCTTTATTCTTTTAACTAAATCTTTAATTTTAGCTATCATTTTAAAATAAAGTTCTTACACTTAAAAAAATATAATAGCTTTATGTTTAAGAACTAGTTTCAGAAATTTAAGGTATTCAGATGTGTTAAAATGAGCAAATTCGGTTAAAACACATATATTTATTTATTTTTTTATTATTATTGAATAGAGTTTTCTTTTTTCTACGCTGCCTAGATGTGAAGTTACAATCAATTTTATAAAATTAGCAAAACCAGAAGTGGGCATTTAAAGTTTTTAAAATCTATCATGGTGAGTCTGATAGCCCAAATATATTACAAATGTATTTCTATAAAACTTTTTGAACATGATATTTATATTATTTTCTAGAGTATGTACTAAAATATTTCTTACTGTATGAACGTTTTTGAGTTATGACACTTTATATAAATAACTGTCTCATAAATAATGTCACATTTCTAATAATATTTACTCGATAAGCTCAAAAATTTTAAATTTTAATAAAACATTGAATCCCAGTGGCGAAGTGGTTAGTGCATCATGCATCCACACCACAGGTCCGAGGTTCTAACCCCGGGCTGAGCAAGGTTGACTCAGCCTTTTATCCTTTCAATGGTTCGATAAAATGTGTACCAATTTTGATGGGAACATAATACTAGTTTTCGTGTTAGGCTGATCACCTGACCGAAACATCTGATCATGCACCTCAGGGCCCAAGGTCGCGTATACTGAGTTTGGCACAGTAGGCCTTGTCCCTCATTGGATGTCGCGCCACTGAGTTAAATTAATAAAACATTAACATTTTAGTACATTCTCTAGATAAATGCAACTAATGTGTTTTAGTAATACTTTTACTGACATCAATTTATTTCTTTTTACTACAATTGCATTGCAATTTTTCAAAAATATTGCTAAAATTTTTTAAAAAATTGTGTGATTTTTGCAAAATTTAGATATTTTTTTTAACATTGTTAGTTAGATGTTAGTATTTATTTGTATGGCTTCCTAAAAAAGTATTTAAAATATTTTAGTTGACTATTTTTTAGAAAACCTACTTCAAACATGTTCAGATACCGTAAGGAAAAAAGTCAAATTTCATTTTGCATCGTAATATGCAGCCAAGCAACGAATAAAATCTTATTCTGTCATACTAAAAGCAATTACTCTCTTAAGAAAATACACCCAAATTATGCTAATCAATATTTAGTTAAAAAGAAACTCAAAATCCTATTTTAATAAATAAGAGGAATTTTCGAAAATTATTTAAAATACATTTTCATTTTGTGCGAAGAAATTAACCATCTAATAAAATAAAACTAACTCTCTCGAAAGCATATTAATCATATTGTGCTGGAAAACTCTTTAAAATTGGAGCAAATCCTCTTCATTATAAATGCGCATAATTATGGTTATTTTAAAGAATGGTCTGAAATGATTTCGTAACTGCAAACCATGGAAAAATATTCATAGATTTAATACCGTCATTTTTATTCATTAGAGTGTTCAATAAATATAAATATGAGAAAATCCCTTTTAAAATATTATTCAGCTTGTAATTTGAATAATGATTGGAAACTTTCTTAAAAGCATTTTACTCCTAAGTAGGCGGCGAAACCAGTAAATGTGCAGAGAGGAAACTAATTTACAAACTCAAAAGAATTATTCTAGTAAGAATTCCTCAG
>BMAV01016949.1:0-22776 GCA_019973955.1 Trichonephila inaurata madagascariensis | reverse complement strand
CCAATATTCGGGTTTTCCCTAGTACGATGCGAAAAAAAAATTCGTCGCTGTATTGCTAAATAAAATTTTTAAAAGCTAACCATGGAGTAAACATTTCGCTGAAAAACTACTTAAACATAACACTTAAGAAAATTGCCTTTTTTTTTTTATTACATTGTTATTAATAATTCTACGTTTCATCTTTCGAAAAATAAATAATTCAATTTCTTGCATGATTTTCCTAGACATCAAGTAATTAATGTTTTTTGAAGACTATTTTTTAGTTGAAATAAAAGAAAAAAATTTTTTTAAAAAAAGAAGCAGCTTAATAAAATTTTTTAGCTTGGGATTTTTTAAAAAAATGTTTATATTTTTTATTAATTAATTCTGCAAAAGTTTGATTAGAAAGAGTTCATTAAAGTACCTGATTATTGAGAAATTAACATATGGTTAAAATAATATTTTTTTATAGGATCTTAAAAAAGTATCGAAATACATTTTTAAAAAAACAGCGACGAAACTTTTTTTATACTTTCTATTTTTTTTCACTTTTGACTTTGAATCTAAACACCTTTTTTTCTAGTTTAGTTGGGAAAATAAACTTTTATTTTCCAACTTACACTTTTTACGCCGTTTTTAAATAGTTTTTGCTTTGCAAAATTTCCTCCCATATTTTAAGGTATCCATACTTCGGAACCGTGTTTTTAAAAAAGGCAAAAAGGGATTTTTTATGATATTTAGTGTCACTTAGTTTATACTTTTGTAAAAAATTTTTTTTTAAGGACATTTTGAAAAAAAATTTTAAATACAATATTTTAAAAAAATAAATTTGAATAAATTTTTTTTCAAAATGTTCCCCTTTTTGTTAAAACGCTTCACATAATTATATTTTGCTTGTGTATAGCCAGACCTTTTAAAGAGGTCAACTATGAATTTTGAAAAAATTTAATTTTTTTTTCAGAGTTACAACCCAGAAATAATTATCAGCTTTTTCTTAAAATTGTCCCATCTGTTATAAAATATGGATAAACCCATTTAAGTTATATATTTAAAAATTTGTTGAGCCTCTTTGAGAGGTCAGAGCTATATATAGGCAACATATTATTATAATAGAAGCATTTTTCAAAAAAGGAGAACATTTAAAAAAAAAATTATTCTAATTTTTAATTTTTAAAAATATTTTTTTAAAAATTTTTTCAAACCCCTTAAAAAACAATTTTACATGTATTCTAATAAAATGACATAAATATCATAAAAATTCCATTTTGCGTTTTTAAAAATCATTTCCCCGGGGGGTTTGATACCTTAAAAGAAAACATGAATAGCAGCATCTGTAAAATATGAATCTTCTATTTTATAGACAAATTGGTTTGGGGAAAAATCAGCCCACGTCTCGAATTATTTGAATAAGATTTATTAGGAAAAAGGACGAACAAATGACTACTCAAAAAAAAAATCGACGCATAACACAAAGAAATATTATAACATATAATTTGCAAATTAAAAAATGCACTCTTTAAAATATTTTCACCCTCCAGAATGGTTTCTCTGGATAGTTTCCATCAGTTTTTTTTTCCTTATCGCAGGCAAAAAAGGCTGATTTATTCCCGACGACGTTTTTCTAAAGCCCCCAAATGGCCTTTGGGAAATTTTAAAGGGGCCTGATTCCAAAGACACTGCAAGGGTTCTCTGGTGATATCATTTTAGCCAAGTTTGTTGGCTTGCTCACACACATCTTCTAGGGTTGCCATAATCTTATATAAATTAATGCTGGGAAACGAATTTTCCCCAAAACTCATTTTCCCCCATCAAGTTTTGCGAAAAAACATGGAGGGCCCTTTTTAACATGCGAAATCTTTTCTTTTATAAGGGTAGGATGCATCAACTAGTCAATCGTTTGTTGCTTGAAATTTCTATGATATTAAATGCATACTTTTCCATTTTGAAAGTGTAAAAACAGTTGTTAGTTTTCTTTTGATATATTCATAATAAACAAAAAATATTTCACGCTTAACTTTTTTATTATTTCTTGAATATTAATTTTGTTATTTATGTTTTCAAAAAGTTTATTGCATGTCGTATTATTCTTTCAATTATATGGAAGTATTTCAGAATAAAATTTAAAAAATAATGAAGTGTGTTCATTAATTAAATGTAAAGGGTTATACGTTAGGAAAGAAAGATGTTGAAAAGGAAATTTGTCATTGTGAGTTTCCATAGTAGCCATACCTTATCATTATGAATTTAGAAAGATAATTCAATGCGTTATTTGTAAAAGTAAAAATTATATAAGGTAAGTGAAATTATTTTCATTTTTAAATGCATAATTGTTGCAGCTATTTTCAGTTTCAAAACTTAAAAATGCTATTTTTTAATGATTTTCTTCCCGACATCTTGAATTTCACGCGCCGGCGTTGCGTGTTGTGGTAAGGTCACTACTCTAAAACACAACGCGCAAAAACGCGCCAAACTGGTAATTTTTCAAAGTTTCGGAGAAGGGGCATTTTTCATTCCCCTTTTTTATGATTTTTAGAAACAAAAAATTGTGGTTTTTGATTTTTGTTACATATTATATTGGTAATTTTTCGTCCCTATAAAAATTCCTAAGTCTTTCTAAAAACTCCACTTTTCAGCTTGTGAAATTATGTCCAAAAATTCCGTACAGAAAACTTATATCACAACTTTTTAACAGTTATTTTTCATATGTTTCACACACATACAAATGGCGTTTAGTGAAGTATATGAAGAAAAAAAATAAAAAAAGAAAAAATAATGTTTTTTTTATACATCCATTCCTAAAACATATTTAAAAATAATTAGAAAACATAGTCCCCCTAAAACAACTACAATACATTTTCTGTTTTGTTCTAGATTACATCAAAATAGGGCGATTCCCGCTTCATAATTTTTATAAAGTTAGTTTACTATTTAAGAGAACCGATCTTTGTCAAAAAACAGATAAACTACTTACCTCGATATCCAGTCATTCCATACACTTCCATGCAACCAAAAAAAAAACTATTAGTCCCAATTTTTAGGCTATCATCCCTATAAATTCACACCTGAAACGAAAAAAAAAAGTTTCCTGCGAAAAGAATGCATTGAAGAAGTAATGAAATATATTATAATAAAAAATAAAAAAAATGTAAAATTCCGGGGGAATGGTTTTTTAATAAAACATTATGCAATGGCCTCTTTTCCAATATTGTTCTTAAGAAAATATTTCACACCCGTACAGTTAGTTCTTCTAGTTTATCTGTGTTATAAATAACTTTCTTTGCGTAAAGAACTATTTTTTTAAATTATTCATTATATTTGTCTTAGAAATAAATTTTAGAAAAATGATGAAAAGCAAGGAATATGCACGAGGTGTTCACCCATTATTCTGCTTAAAAAACTGTGTTAGTTTTAATTAAAACTCCTTTCTATGGGTATTTCATAACTAAACTTTACCTTTAAATTAAACTTCATAAAATGTCCAAAATGAAGATTTAGTCTACTATGTAAAATTATTTTTTGAAAGAATTTTTTAAAGAATTACATGAACGGTCCCAACAGTGTTTCTAAAAAATAATGTACTGCATTATAAAGCAAATAATGTAAAAATAATACAAAAACTAAAGTAAAATAATACAAAAATACTTTAAATAATGTAAAAATAATACAACAATACTTAACATAATGTAAAAACAATACTTTTTATAGCTGTTATTTCTTAATAATTAAAATAACACATCCAATATAGAGATTAATTTTTAAATTCCTACACTATTAACTCACACTCTCTATATATTTATTTATTTGTTTGTTTATTTATTAATATTGGTGGAATTTTCAATCGTTAATAAAATACATTTTAAAGCGCTCAATGGAGCCGAAATTTAATATACATGATTATTTTGGATGACAATACAATAATTTAATTATAATTAATAAAAATTAATTGATTAAAACTAATTATTTAAAGAATTACAAATACACAGCCACGTTGGCGGGTTAGTGACCCTTTTGGCGACTTGTGTCGAAACTTGAAAAGGATTTTTTCTCACGTTTTAAAGTATTCAGTTGAACAGAAATTTTATATCCACGATTGTTTTGGATGACAATACGATACTTTAATGATAATGAATAATAATTAATTACCACTTAGTGTTGTGATTCTGTCATATGTATTTACATATATATATTAATTGTAACTATTTAATAAAAAGTAGATAAAATAAAATCTTTCTTTGTTGATCTAAGTAGTTGACTTAAAGAAATTTTTTTATATTACTTGTATCGTTAAACATCATAATTATTTAATAGCTAGATGTTTTAAAAAAACTGTATTATTTTCCAAAAAATATCTTTTTGCATTAAATACACACACACACACGTAACATTTTAAAAAACTATTTCATTAAAAAAAATTATCAATAATTCTAAACTTTCCCTGAATTCTTTTCTAAGTTTTTTCTGAATTACTTATTTCCACGTAACTTAAAAAAACTTATCATTGTTTTGCTCCTTTATTTCACTGATTTCTCATTTTTAAATGTTTATTTCAAGTTTTAAAAACGAATCTAACATTTGTAAAAAATAACACTCTTGTATTTATTAATGTTCATTTACTATCTAATCTAAATGCGACCATAAATAATTTAAATATTTCATTCTAATAAAGTATCAATTCGACTTTTGTATAATTAGAGAAAAACACAGAAAAAAATAATATTTTTTTTTTTTACATAAAGTCCAATCAAATCTACTGAAAATTTTTTCTTTATCTACGATATAACACAAAACAGCTAGCTCTCGCCTTCTTAGATTACACGAGTTAGATCATGTCTGCATTCTCCAATGGTTACCTGCACATGTTGCCACATTACAGGTAATAAAAATAGGGAAAAACACTAGTGAAAGAAGCTAGAAATCTTAATAATGACAACTTTGTCAACGCTGCCTTATTAGACGCAAATCCTGTCTCAAATTTCAAATTGAGAGAGGAGTCAATTCATGTAAAGAATCAAATCTGTAATATAAGTGGGGGACCAAAACCCTTTTAACAAAAACAAAAAATTAGGTTTAAAAAAAGGGGCCCTTAACAAAGGGAAAGACGGGTTTTATAGGGATTGTAGAAGAATTGTGATAGAAATTGTGAGGTAACTGTGTGAATCCCCCGCTCGTGGGAACTCACGTTCTGCACTAACTACGCGACTTGTTTCTGTGGGGAAGAATGAAGAACCACTCAAAGCATTCATACTAAAATCAGTTTATTAAAACACAATACACAACAATAATAATCTAAGGAGGAGGATCCAGAATGAGAAGACGAAACACGTATTACCTAATAATCGCGCAATTAACCACTGAATCTAACTTTATAGATTAATTCCTATCTCACTAATATACGCAATTTCCTTATAAACAAAATATAAATTCGCTTAACGTTATATCCCAGGTAAACAGCTACGTCCTTATCATTCTGTTGTGGCTTTAATCCGACTTTTGTTCCCCTTTTTCTCAGACCCTCTTTTTGGGTTTTTCCCGTACCGGCACGGCTAGGCTAATTCCCCAACTTAGGGTTCTTCTAAACTTTTTAAACCCAAAACCTTTACGGGTATCTCTCAACTTTGCGACCTTTTCCCTTTCCACTTAGCAATCCCTTCTGCACATAGACATAGACCTCTTTTCTAATGCTAACTAACAATATATAAATGATGACTAATTTACATAACCATGTTCTTCTTCTTGAGTTGGTAGGAAAGAATTGCCATTCTGGCCCCAAAGAACCCAAGACGACAGTTAGATGAAATCGCGTTGAAAGCCCCGCACAACTGTTTGGTATAGAGCTAAAATCTGTTTATATATTTAACTGCCCTGCTATTCATGCTGCCCTACAAGAAAGAAGGGTCCGGTTTTCGTCAATAAACCTCTACATAAGGTCGTTCACTCTTTATGGAAACGATTTTTTATATCATTTTCTCGTTTGCATTTTTAGATAAAACTTCGGCAACTTTAGAATAATAGTCTGCTAATGTTTCCTTTTGATTGGAATGTAAAATTAAAAATATATTTTAAAAATGGCTCCTAAAATGGATAGATTGCTCGAGAATTACGTAAATACGCTTTCCGAGAAGAAATATTTGTGTAAACAAACTATAAAGCGGTGTAAAAACCTTGGTTATTGCATTTCGATAAAATGTATTTATAATATATTTAAACTTGAAAAAGAAAAAAAGTCCAAGGGAAAGTAAAAATGAAAGCATGTGTGACCCCGAAATCTCTCATTCTAAGACTGTTCAGACGCAGGCATATCTTACTTTTGTGAAGTCTCTGATCCTAAAAGAAAATCCACTAAATCAAATTTTCATTGCATCGAAACTAGGAATGTCTTCCGGAAATGTAATAAAAATCATTTATAAAGATTTAAAGTTATAAAGAAGATGTTTAAACCTAAGGTTTATATCTCCGTTTTTTAAAACATATTGCTGAAGGAAAAAAAAGTGTTGAAAATTATGTAAAAAATAACTAGCTCCGAAAAATGGAAATTTGTGTTTACACTCAATGTGGCATGGGTATATTTAAGAGACTGTAATAAAAGGAGATCCATTTTTTATTGCTCAACTGACTGGAATGACTGTTCAAAATGGCTTCGTCAGTGTACAGAAAAGTTCACGAAGAGACTCATGATCGTTGCAGGATTTTCTAACAACGGCAAACTAAAACTCCAAAAAGTCTCAAGTATAGTTAAAATTTATTCACTCTACTATCACCACAATGTTTTAGAAACAATTTTTGAAGAAGAAATTCAAACCTTATATTGGAAGAACATTGATGCAGTTGAGCCTGAAATTGACAAAGCCTCTAGTCACATGTATAGGTCAGCAGCAGCTTATTTAGCAAAGAGATAATCAGAAAAAGGAATAAAGTGTATCTCATTTGACGAAATATGTGTAAAATAACCCTACGCTTCCCCAATGGACTTTTGTGCACATTCAGTTTCTTAAAGCAAGCTTTAAGAAAACGACATCTAAGAACGTTGAACGGATAATTTGCTTATTAGAAAGTTTAATCCACTCATGAAAAGTCCCTTGAAGCTTTTTTCATGGTTCAAGCCTTCCTTGAAAATTATTCTTATTACAGAACCTCGTGTTTTTACGCCTTCTGGAAAGATTGCCATGAAATAAGAAAAGTTCAAAGGAAAAGTTGAAAAAACATGTAGGATGTTTTTTTTTCTAAATATTCGAATGATGCTCAAATATACCTTCCTGCAAATATGTGTTACTATGCAAATTAAATTTCACAAATGAAATAATTTTGCAGACCAAATTGAAATAATTCATCGAAAAACATATTTGAGAATAAGAATTAATTTTTTTTTTATCTCGAATTTTTAGTTCTTTTTTTTTATTTTTAGAAAATTTATATTATTTCACACCCATTAGATTAGTTTATGATCAAAAATCTTTTCAACACATTCGAGTGATACTTAAGATTTCAACAAAGCACAATTGCTAAGAAATTTTCTGAGAGACTAATATTAATGTTTTTTGCTAATTTGAATGTATTTCCTTGGCTGATTCATTGTTTTTTTTACTAACTTCACACTGAAAAGCTACAAGAGTGTTATTGGCATAATTATTGTAATTCTGAGCCTAGCTCGTGTGGGAAAGGGAACACTGAACTGGCTCATCATTCAGAATTTACACGAAATGATAATGCAAGCATTTCAGTCTCAATAGATTTTACACGCAGCAACCTCTTCACAACTATTTGCAGAGGCATCAGAGAACTCGAAATTCAAAAGTTGGCACAAACAACGTCAGCCACGAGCTCGAGACCATCACCACTCGCTCAACTTCTGCGGTTACATGCCGCTGACACTGATGTATACTGTCTACTCCATGGACCGGCAACCCCCCTAGGTCACGCGTGCCACATGTAGCGAGAGTAAGTGAATAACATCACACTGATCCGCTGCACGAGGTCTTTTGGTGACGGACCTCATAATTTTGAACCATGGTCAAGTAACGAGGATGACATCTGAGCTGGCAACCCCCTCTCCTAACTACCACACCACACGAAGCCGTTGACTTTGAGCTCTCGATAGATTTAACATGCATCGCTTCCCTACGCGGTGAATCTTGAGTGGCACTATGCTCGAACTCAAGACACGCCGGGCACAAGTTCGTTTCCTTGGCAACTAGGCTACCGCGGTCACGTGCCACATGTAGCACGTGGTACGATTCTCAATGGAACTCTTCACTACGCTACAAATTTGTTAATATGTGAGTGGATAGAAGCTGAAAAATTTGAAATGGACCTTATTTGAAAAACATCTTTAGAATTTTGGACATTTACGGAATTGCAAAAAGATCTGAAAAATAACTCTAAAGATAAATTTACAGGTATATTTTTTAAATTATTGAATATCATTGCTGGAGAGATTTAATTTGATTCTACATATCAAAGTAGCAAATCTTTCCTCTTATGAAACACACGAGGCACATCCAGAAAGTAAGTTTCCCGATGTTTTCCCCTTTAAAGTAAACGTAATTAGCTGTGTCAATTGCGTATGTGTAGCAGATCTATGACGTATCAATCCTATGCCAGCCGGACAGGTCCCACCGGATGCCAGTAGCGTGGTAACAGTTGGCCTAAATGGGGAAGTTCTTCTTCTTCCGCCGCTTGCGAGATTCGGTCGGTGATAAAGTTCTTGAATGCATAAAGCTTTGCACCTATGGAAACTCTTCGTCAGCTCTATGGTCCGAACATCATGAGTAAGCAGATGGTGCGTCGCTGCTGTAGTGAGTGTTCCGAAGGTCGTCAAAGTGTCCATAATGAAGAGCACAATGGGCGACCATCCCTCAACAATGACGATCTTGTTGAGCTTGGGCGGCAGCACATGATGGAGAGCCGTCGCTTCACGATCTAATACGCCACACAATATATTCTTCTGGTTTTGTCGATTTTCAAGAACAAAAAGCAGTAAAAAATTAACTATCGAATAAATAATTAGCATTAACTAATAAAATGAATTATTAATAAAAAATGCTTAGTTAAATTTTGTGTCCATTTTTTTTAATAGAATTATAATCAATCGAATAAAATATCAAGAGTTTTTTTTGGGGGTTCCAGAACCGGGGACACATCTCGTTGTGTGTCCCATGGATCCCACTCCTTTATTACATGGTTTTCTTACATGATTTTGAAGTAGCACGGTACACGAATTTAACGATTTTTTTTTATATAATTTTTTTGTTTTAGCATGAATCCCCCCAAAATTTGGGGATATGTACCTTTTGGATAACGACGATTTGACAAAATGTATGGCAATTTATGATAATGAAGAAGTCGATAATGACAAAGTGGAAATTCAGCTATTAACAACTGATTTAGTTCGCGAGGATTTGAAATTTGCTTTAAGTATGGAACAACATTTTCTTACCCATGATCGTGACATAGAGCATGCATTAAAATGTCAACTTAATCTTAAGTTCTGTGTAGTAGGATATAAAGAATTATATAAGCAACTCGAGAAAAGCCACACAGAAAAAGAAGAAAAAACATCCGCTAATAACAGAATTTTCAACAACAAAAAATCAACAAAAGTCGTTAATAACAAACGATATTCTTCATTTGAATCAAAGCTGATAGTTGTTCTAGACATACCTGCACATGTACTGATGATAGCATTTTTGATCCAGTTCGTAATAAATGTGCTCGCTTCTAACCAAGTAACGGAGAATAGCTGTTAGTTATTAGTTTTATTCCTAATTTCAATCTGAACTTTTATGTGTTGAATGTACACTACTGAACTACGGTTTTAATGTACCCTCATAAAAATTGCTACACCAAAATGGCGACATGTTACTGACGTGAAATTTAAACGACAGGAAGAAGGTCCTGTGATTTACATATGATTAGCTTTTAAGCTCATTCAGACAAAGCAGGCGCCGGAAGAAACAAATACAATGTGTTAAAATGAGGAAGTTGTTCAGCCGTTTTCTCATACACAAATTGCATTTGAACATTGTTACCTGGTGAAAAATTGTTGTGATGCATCGCGTAAGAAGCAGAAATTTGTACCAGCACGTTTCTGATTTTGATAAAGTTCGAATCGTAGCTTAACGGGATTACAGTTTATCGTATCACATTATTGCTTCTCGCGTCGGCCGAAATCCAGTGACTGTTAGCAGAATATGAAATTAATGGGTTCAGGATGGTAATACGGAACGTCGTGCTGGATCTCAACGGCCCCCTCTCACTAGCAGTCGAGAAGACAGGTATGTTACTCGCATGTCTGTCTTGGAACGTGCAGCCACGTCACGAGCCCTAAGTCCAGAATTGGGGTCGTTTGCAAGACAACAATTGCCTGCACGAACAGTTTGATGAAAATTTGCAGCAACATGGACTCTCAGCTCAGAGACCATGACTGCAGCTGCACTTGACGCTGCATCTCAGAAAGGAGCGTCGGTGGGATCAACGACGAACCTGCACGCACAAATGGCGAGACGTCAGTTGTTCAGGTAAATGCAGTTTCTGTTTACATCATCAAGATGGTCGCGTCCGTGTTTCGTGGCACCGTGTACTCGTCATCGTCATACTGGCCCACCATCTGGCGTGACGGTATAGGGTGTCATTCGAAACACGTCTCGGTCACCTCTTCGAACTGCTGGCACATTGAACAGTGCACGTTACATTTCTGGTGTGTTATGACCCGTGGCTCTACCCTTTATTCGAGTCCTGCAAAACCCTACGTTTCAGCAGGATAATGAACAACCGCAAGTTTGTCGGTATTATACGAACCTTCCTTGAGACGGAAAATGTTCGACTGTTGCCCTGGTTAGCACGTCCACCACTTCTTTCACCAATAGAATACGTCTGGTCTATGGTTGCCGAGCGACTAGCTCGTCCTCATACTCCAGTCACTACAGTTAATGAGCTGTGGTATCGTGTTGAAGCTACATGGTCATCTGTACCAGTACATGTCATCCAATCTCTGTTTGACTCAATGCCCAGGTATTTAAGTGCTGTTACACCTGCTCCTGATTTCTCAGGATCTATATGCACCCAAATTTCTTGAAAATTTAATTAGTTGTTATTTCCATTATTATATATTTGTAGAATAAATATCATTTTGTTATTTGCGTTTATTCCTGGTGTAGCAATTTTAATGGCCAGTAGTGTACTTATCAATTGAATTTTCACTGTACACTAATTTTAATTTTTTTGTAGCAGGAACAAGTAATATAAAAAAAATTAAGTCAATTCCTACTTAGTTTAACAAAGAAAAATATTATTTAAGCTATTTTTTATTAAACAATTACAATTAATATAAATATGTATATACATATGATAATAAATATGTATATACATATATGGTAATTACTCTTTTATTAGTTATCCTTAAAGTATTGTATTGCCATCCAAAACAATCGTGAATATAAAATTTCAGTTCAACAGAATGCTTTAAAATGTAAGAAAAAAAATATTTTAAAGTTTTGACCCAAGTCGCTGAAAATGAAACCAAAGTGGCTGTATCTGCAATTCTTTAAATGATTAGTTTCAGTCAATTGATTTTAATTAATCATAATTAAATTGTCGTATTTTTACCCAGAACAATAGTGTGTAGAAAATTGCAGCTCAAACGAGCGCTTTAAAATGTGTCAAAACATGAAAAGGTTTTTTCTCAGAAGTCGCCAAAATAATGCCAACGTGGCTGTATTTGTGATTCTTTCAATAATTAGTTTTAATCAATTAATTTTTAATAATTATATTTAAATTACTGTATTGTCATCCAGAAATAATCATGTATATAATATTTCAGCTCAATTGAGCGCTTTAAAATGTATTTTATTAACGATTGAAAATTCCACCAAGATATATAAATAAGTACATAGAGAGTGTGGAGCTAATAGTAAGAATTGAATGAATTGTTTTTGTTTGATAAATATGTAACAAGCATTTCATTATTTTTTTACATGGTTCTTTGGGAAAATATTTTCAGATTTTTCAACTTACAGGATTTTTTTTAAGTTGTGGATCATATCCCCAAATTTACCATATGTCACATGTATTTTTTTAAATGATTTTTTTTGAAACGTTTTTTGAGAAATGTACCTACTGTGTAAAAAATTTGTGAATGTTTATCTATAACTATGTATATATACTTTTTAAAATTTTTAGCCTGGAAATATATTCATATAAAAAATAAATCCCCATTTCTTCTTTTTTTTCAAATTTTTTTTATTACAAAATTTAAACATTGTATAACGGAAGAAGCAAGGGTTATTTTTTTTCATTAACACTTTCCTACATAATATTAACACAAACTTATAAGAACGTATGATTAAGTCTTGAGTATATTAAGTAAGTAATCAAACAAAGCTAAACATATAGAAAAATATATATTCATGATTAATTATCTTTACATTTTACATGGGATTATTGTATTAGTTTTTTTAAGTAATCAAGAATATTGAGTTGAGGTAAATAGGAAAAAAGGAATCAAATGACGAGCATTTTTGATTAGTTAGGTAGTGTATTATTATTATTACTTGTTTGTTAAAAGTAAAGCAAATATAAAAGATTTCTTTTATTCATTGATTTTAATTATTTAACTTCTTTTTTATTAAAAAACCCTCACTAATCAAGATGAATTTTTATTTTGATAATTATAAAATTTTTTACGTGTAGCATCAGAGTTTCAGTAACATGATCCGGGATTAAAAGACAAAATTTAATTTGACATCAACTGGATTAGTTTCATAATCGCTTTTAATTAAGGAATGCCGAACTAATAAAACAGAAGAAATGATCAAAGTTCCATTTCATTTTACTGTTCTTATTTATCTTTCGTAATTTTCAATTAGCAAAAATCTTATAAACAATGGATGAGTCTTCAAGAAGATAATTTTTATTTTTATTTCTTATTGCCTTTATGCAGGTTACTTAAGATGTTCACCCATGTGATGGGTTAAAAATCAATTTTTTTCATAAATTGCTTTCTTAACATATCTAGAAAATGGTGGTATAGTAATTTTTTTAAAATTCGAAGTCGTTATAAAGAAGCAGGTGTTAGAAGAGCAGCTGTTCGGAGCGCTAAGTTAAGATTTCCACTGTTTTAATCGGACTTGAAATTTTAAACGCGATTTTCTCAAAACTGTGTTTTTCAACATTTTTTCCATCATATCTCAAGAACGGTTTTAACCAAATGTCTTCAAATTTATAGGTAGACTCAGAAATGAATATACGCACCAAAGGAAATAAGATCGTTCCAAAATTCTGAATATTTTTTTTTTTTATATATAACAAAAACATAAAAAAAAAAAAACATGGAATTCGAAACTTCTTCGAGGACTACAAAAAATTCAATTTTTGGTATTTTCAAATTGAATATAGTCCTTTCCGGGCATTTAGCTTACTGATTAAAACGCTGTTAATTGTTTTTATTTCAGATAAGTCAATCAGCTGGAATCGTGCGAGGAAGTGAGCGTTAATTTTTTCGAGGCAGGTGTGTTCAGAGCTCTGTAACTAACGTTCTATTTGATATTTTAGGCTAAACATTCATATATATACTCAAGAGTCTTAAATTTCTCTAGAGGGCTGAAAATATAAACAATTTCAAACAGGTATAATTCTTTTAAATTTAAATTAAAAAATTCGAATCTTTTACACATTATTTATAAAGGAATGAGGCTTCAGAAAAAAGGTAAAATGTTTAAAATATTTTCAAAATTTTAAGCATATGAAAATTCTGTAATAAATATTAAGTAATTTTTGCGTTGCGCACGCTATTTTCTAAAACAATAGCCTCTGATGTACAAAGCTTTACAGAATTATAAAATGTATCATACTCTATAAAACCCTACATCATTCAAGAATAATATATCTTTTGTATTTGAAAATATTTGAGAAAATATTTAAATTTTTTTTAAAAATTTTAAAAATGTAGATGTTTTATTTTTTTAAAAAAATATAATTTATTATTCTACTAATATAATATTACTACAGTGTAATAAGAATACATTTAACTTTATAAATCAACTTATAGCTAGTAAGTAAAGCTACTATTTTAGAAAATAGCATTCGCAACGTAAAACTTAATTGATATTTCTTATAGAAATGTTTCTTATTTTCGTACACTTTAATTTTTAAATTTCAAGTACTTTATACTTTTCTGAAGCCTTATTTCTTTATAAATAATGTGTAAAAGATTCGAATTATTTAATTTAAATTTAAAAGAATTATACATGTTTGAAAATTGTTTATATTTTCAGCCCTCTAAGAAATATTAACACCCCTGAGTGAAATAAAATAAATGATAAAAAAAGTAAAGTTCTATCATTTTAATTATCGTCAAAACTTTTTTCAAAAAAATGCTTAAAAAATAGGTCGTCACAAGGGTGAACCACCTTAACACTTAAATCCGCTTGAGCGAGTGTTTATTAAGGACGCACTATAAAACAACACGAGGGCTTCTGGCGACAGACCTCTTAATTTTGAACCGCTGTCAAGTGATGAAGGCGACACATCTGAGCGGACAAACCCACCCCAAAATACCACAATAACGGGAGGTTTTTGAGGTACGTGCATAGGCCCCTCAACACGGCAAACTCTATTTCGCAAAAGTAATTTGGATAAATAATCATTCAAGAAACCATTATGTGTGGATTGTAACTCTCTTTAATACACTTTTTGTCAAAGTTCGGTGAATAGTCTTGTAACATTAACGTAAATGAAGTATTAACGAAAGTTACCTTACTATCCTTCAAAATAATCACCTCCCATAAATATGCACCGCTTAGATTTGTTATACATGTTCTGGAAACTTTGCAAGAAGTGTTCTTTAGGGATAGAGTTCAAAAGTCCGGTCACGTTTCATTGGATGTTAAAAATGTTGTCAAATCTCTTTCCTTTCGAAATGAGCTTGAGTCTTGGGAATAGAAAGAAGTCTGGCAACTATGGTAGATGTTCAATTTTCACCACCATCTTTTTTGCAAGGTACTGTTTGACGATATTGGCTGTGTGAAGGTGACATTGTCATGAACAAAAAACCGTGAACCATGTTTTGTGTACCGGGGTCGTACCCTACGTATTCCCTCCTCCTCCGCACCCCACGTTTGTCTCAACGAATTCATTGTTAATCTACAGTTCATCAGACATCATGCTCACAGTTAATAACGATCTTTCATGATTAATTTTCTCACTTTCTCAATGTTTTTGGGCACTGACGGGTTACCGGTCTTTCGCTATGGGTTTTGTCTGAAACACTTTCCCGGGCCTTGCGAAAATTGGTAAACCGATCATACACACATTTCATGAAATGTGCTTGATCTTCATGAACATGTACCAGCATCGCGTAAGTTCCTTTCGGTGTCTTGCCAAGCTTAAAACCAATCTTTAAATTTATCTTTTGTTCCTTCGTTAAGAACCAACACACTGAACAAGAACATTGTAAAACTAGTCTTACGGGGATCACAAACGACGCTCGTCTGAACAACGGTGGGAGCAGATGGTCAACACCTGCCACTATGCATGTGCAGAGTTTGGTTTCACCAGTGTTTACAAATTGGCCGTTTTGACTTCTTTCATCGAACAGTATTGTCAGAAGTTGTATATCCCTATGTCAGTGCTTCTCAAACTTTCCATATTCGCGCCCCAACTTTCAATCAGAATTTTCATCGCGCCCCCCTTCCCCTTACAATAACAATGTGTTGAATGAAAGAAAACTAAGGGGAAAACTTTGACGCTAAAGCCAAATACGCCCCCTAATTTTAAATCGTGCAAAGTATCAAGATAAGTATAAAATTTTTGTGCATGATAAACCCATTAAAAAATAAAACTAGTAATTATTAAACTTTTTTAACTTAGTATCAAATATATTGTATTTATACTGAGATACATTTATAAGTATACTATAATGTGTATTTTTTTATTATGTCAGAATATATTTTTTTTGTTTCCTTTATAAATGGATAATTTTTAAATAATCTTTTATTTTCAATTTTCCGGATGCGTTTCGCCCCCCCTTTTAAAGGGGGTTTTATCATGCCCTGGGGGGCGCACCCCACAGTTTGAGAAACACTACCCTATGTTTGTAAAAACTATTTTTGCATAACATTTTTAAAAATTGAGACTTATTTTTATTTTTAGTATTTTTTTTTTAATTGCAATTATTAATTCCTCCGTAAATTGATTGACCTCTGTGAATAATTTGAACTTATCTCACACTTGCTTACGAAATATTTCAAAGTATATCGAAAAAGACCATTTATTTTTTCGTAAAAAATGGGACATGTAAGTAGCATTACATAGATTCAAGAAAAAACACATTTCGTCAAACTTTGTACAAAAATGAGTGTAAATTTCTTAAAAAATTTCACCTGAATAGATAACAGTTTATTACTGCATAATTCCCAATAATTTTAACCCTGGTGATCGAATATTATTCTATTTTAAATATCTAGAATACACTTCCCTTCAAAATAAAATGAACATTCTGATCCTTCACAAAACTTACCGAACTTAATTTAGCTCTCCTGGAAGTTGTTGAAATACGATACATCAACTGTTGTAACGTCTACTTAAGAAAAGGTGATAAAAGAAGAAAAAAGAACAACAAAAAGGGGTAAAAAAAGGAATAGGAACAGAAGGAAAATGAAAAGAATCTAAAAAAGAAAGTTTTTTCGGAATAAAAAAAAGGGTGAGAAGAGTGAAAAGGAAGACTTTTCGGAAGAAACTGTCTAAATGAATGATTCGGTTTTACGAAAGAGGGAGACTATGTGAAAGGGAAAAACCGATTAGGCATTCAGGTCTTCAGGGAAAATGTCTCCAATGTGCTTATTTCTCAGCGCCACTGAAGAAAACCCCCCAAAGGTAATTTTCAACTGCTATCTTCTGTCCTTGACGGATTCTTTCAATGCACTTTGTGTCCCACCTTTCTTGAAATATTTGATCAGAGGAAATATTTAGAATCGAAATTCAAAGTACATCTAAAAAATTTTTGCGATAGAGATTATTGCTTTTAACTCTTAAAATTTAGGATAAAATGGTTTATTATAAGCAAGACGACAGAGAATAAAATTTACAATATCATTTGCAGATCAAGCAAACAAATTTGTCTTATTCTTTCAATTCTCTCTCTCTCTCTCTCTCTATATATATATATCTTATTCAAATTTTTCAATCGTTAATAAAATACTCTCTATTGATCCACTCAAATTCATATACATTTTTTTAAACTTGTAATGGATGACACTTGATGTGTTAACAATTTTTTCAAATATTAATTCATTAATTTTTTTAATTAAAGAATAAATAGAAAAAGCAAAAATAATAGTCCAACAACAAACATAAGATAGAAAATCGCTTGTTGTGTCCCTGTAGTGCAATGGTTAGCGCGTTGGACTTCCAATCCAGAGGTCGTGGGTTTCAATCTCACCTGAGATGGCTTAGATTATGACAATTTGATTTCTTTTTACAATACTATTTTATTGGAATAATTGAATTTAATTAATGAATAAATAGTAACAAACAAAAATAATAGTCCAACACCTTATATAGAAAGGAAAATGAAAAAAAAAAAATTCAAGGAAATTCGCTTTCTATTTTGCCACTTAATATTGTAATACCGTCATATGTATACATATATTTACTTTAATTGTAATTATTTAATAAAAAGTAACTAAAATAAAAGATTTTTTTGTTGACCTAAGTAGGAAATTGACCTTAGTGAAAAGTCCCTATGTGTTAACCTGAGTCAATTTTTTTTATGTTACTTATTTTAATTGTGGTCTGGCAATTTATGTTTATTTCGTCTGGATCATAATAACAACAATATATGTACTCCTGGAGTGGTTTGCTCAATCATACAAACTGTAATAAAATAGAAACATTTAACATCAAATCAGAGTGCTTTTCAAAATTTCTATACTTGCAACCCAATTTTCATCTCCCCCATACAATAACAACGTTTTAAATTCAATAAAAGTATACCTTGATGTAAAGCTACAATATGTATTTAATTATAAACCATACAAACTATCAAGATAAGTATTAAGTTTAAAAATTTCAAGTATTAAATTATGTATATATAACTTAATGACATGCCGATAGGGTCACTGGTAATTATTACACTTGTTCTTAACTTATAGTACTGTTAAATTAATTATGAAACACATTATGCAGTACTGATACATTTATAAGTGTAATATATTAGTGTAAATATTCATTTTATTTTTTATTATGTCAATGTATTTTGTTTTGTGCTTCCTTTCACAGTAAATTAATATTTTTTATTTTCGACTTTTCGATATACCCGCTCCCTCCTTGTAGGGTTATCACGACTCCCTCGGGGGCACGCCTCACAGTTTAAGAAACGCTGCATTAAATACAATTTCTATGTAGTTTCTTGAATGACTGTGAGAGATGGAGTGTTTATTTGACGTCGCATTATAAATCAACACGATGGGCAACATGGCCGTCGTAATTTTGAACCATGATCAAATGACAAAGACGATTCTTGAGCTCGCACCCCTTCGAGCTTCTGCGCCGAGACAATGGGAAGACTTGGAAACTCGACACATTTAACATGCATCGGCGTCACCACACGGTTGTTCTTTAGTGGCATTTGGGTCGAACTCGTAATACCCCGGCCATGATTCCGTGACCTTGACCACTAGGCTACCACGACCAATATCTTGAATGATGTTTTTAAAAACAGAATACCTTTTCTCAAGTCTCATGCCCCTTGCTAGGTTACCAACACACACAATTTCGCGCAAAAATTCACCCACTATCACTATATTAACATTTTGGTACTGTTGTTTCAAAATAAATTCGGATAATATTTTTCCTTATCCTCTGTTCAGTTCTGTTTAGATAACAATGTCTGTTTGTGTGTGAGCATATTACAGTTTCCTCCTAAGGTCTCATAGCAACGTTACAAAATTCAAGGGATTGGTTAAGAGAAAACGCGCGTGAAACTCACTACAGCACAACTAAAACACAGTTGTGTTTATACAAATATCCGTATAAAATTTATTTTACATTTATTTTAGACGCAGAGTTTTTAATATAAATTACGTACAAAGTATTAAAGCCAAGCTATGCACAGAAATCTTCGATTAAAAGCAAAAATATTAATGTATTAGAAATTTTACAAGTAATATATTTTAATAAACAAAGAAGGGACAAAAAATTAATTTTTATCCAAATATAGTATGTGCTTTCAAATGATAATAACTTTATTATAATATTTTCCTGCAAAAGCATTTAAAATGTTAATTATTTAACTTTATTATTGGTATTTTCATAATAATATAACTATGTTTCAAGATAATTTTGAAATCCTAGACACATATTCCTTGTTTTATGTAATTTTCAATTTAGACTTTCGCAAGTCATAAATTTTATTTCAGTCTTTAATTTTTTTTATTTTTCAATTGATCAACAAAATCGATTATTCTTTTCCCGGTTTTTTTTTTTTGAATGAGAAAAATCTTACATTGCTTATTTTTTCAAAACTAATTTAATAACGGTTTTCAGATGTGTTTCTACCCTCTGATCTTACGGATAATTTGTCATTTTTTTTAGCAGCCATGCAACCCAAGCCAATATTAAGATATCCGACTACCCTAAAATCATGATTTTTTTCAAAAATTAACTAATTTTTTTATGGTTTTATTTTATAGGACATCTTATTAGCTTACTAAAAATACCAAGTTTTTCATTTTCTATTCACTAGAACAAAAACTACAAGTGTTTTAATAAAAGCAGATGCCATAACTTTACATAAGATGTCAAACATAAAAAGGCGTTTTATTCGAAATGTGTTTTTTTCGAAAAGCTCAAACGGGGACAGCGATTGCTCAAAAAGTTTTGAAAGTAATTTGCTGAAATTTGTTGTGTATGTTTTTATAACACAGTATAAGTATTTTAACTTTCAGATTTATCAACCACTGTTATATTTCAAAATTTACAGTCCTTTATGTGAATATAATCACTGTTTTTTAAAGCAAATTCATATAATCACCAAGATAGAGTGCTCTAGTTTTTGTAAAAATTAAAATATCTCTTATCCTGAAGATCATTTCAAACATGAATAGCAAAGTAACACATCGAAATTGAAAAATTTAGAATTTTGTTCATAACATTATTGTACAGAGTGGGCTCAGTTTATTTAATTTTTTGTACATTTTTACCAGTCTTTTCCCATTTTAATAATAATAATCTTTTTTTCTGTTTTTAGTTTTAGGATTTTTTCCTTCAAATAGACTAAAAAATCTAAAAATCACAAAAAAATCCCCATACCTCCATTTTTCAAAAAAAAGTTGTCGCATGTAGTCGGATACCTTAACCTACCGTTATACATTATGTCATATATTATTAACTACTATATGCCCTTGTATAATATATAAGGCACTAGAGTTAATTTGTAGGTTCAGTTACATTTGAGAGAGATACAAAGTAACAAAGTATTTGTGATTTTCCGTGACGAAGATATTTTTAGAATGAAAAAAGTTCTGGAAATATTTGTCAAGTTGGAATTCTCTTCCAGATAACAATCTTTTATTTTCAGTGACTGTTATCAAACATCACAGAAAACCTTTCCCAAGCAGCTGCTATCTTGTCCAAAAACTTCAGCAACCCCGAAGTAAAATTCTTTTTCGGCAAAAGTCGAAGGAAAAAATATTACCTTTAGAAAAGTTCTTATATTTAACTGACATATTTCTTTTCTCTTCTCTACAGAACTATCATTCAGATAGTAAAAGGAAAGATTGAAGTAGTTCGTTGAAATTCAATTAACATTATTAAAGATAATTGAGAACTTTTAAGCAAATGTAGTATCTACGCATGTTGTACCTGTTTTTGAAATCGCATTATTCATCAAATGAATTAGAAAAGGAATGTATTACCTATTTAGAATCTGATTAGGTTCCAAACCTTTTAGAGTATTTAACAGTCTATTTTAGTTATACATTGAAAAAAAGATATTGGAATTGTTTAACGTATAAAATCAAGTAATTCTTGAAATGCATTTAACCGTTCCATCACTAAGAAAAACATTTTGAAAGTGGGGATAGTCATATTTAATTAGAATCTTACATGACTTTTTTGGATACAAAATATCGAAACAGAACGTATGAAGAAAGCAACTGCGGAACCGGAAACACTTAGAACAAGAGAGGACTGTTGAATGAACTGGTCCCAAGGATAAAACGTTCGCTTTTATTCTTATTCTTTACTTCATTTTATTATGTCGTATAGTAAATATAGGAGAATATTCATAAAGTAGTGTACACTTTCCAGAGCTGTAAAACAGTTAAAGTCCACCTCTTAAAGATTATGCTAGCTTCTGAAAGAAGTGACGTAAGCAACAGTGGACGTGTCATGTAACTAGTCAATCGAAATGGTGGTATCTGCAGTCGAAAAGTCTTTTTGTGCTCTAGAACCTAGCGAAATGGAATCCGTAGCTGCTGTGCAACGGCACTTTGTGATCCCGATTTGGAAAAGAGCCTCCAAACTAGAAAATCTTTCTCACAATGGTATGAAGAGTTTAAAAGTACGGTTTGTTTGTGCCAAAGTAAAAGTACTGGACGTAGCTGAAACAATGTATCTCAGCCACTATCAATTGACTTGATACATTAACACTAGAACGTCCGTCGAGGTCAATTGGACACCGGAGCCTGTTTACTTCGTTCTCCTCTCCACATTTTTTAAGGGAATTTGAAAATTTTTCGTGGTTTTTTTAATTTTTTTCCGGGATTACACAGAAAATTTTGGTGGCCCTTTTTAGGGTTAATTATAAAATTTTACAACTAAAAATACCTAGATAGCTCGTGGGTTGGGCTCAACACCAAAGCAATTTATCAGTATAAAAAGCTGTCATTCAACAAAATATAATTCACTAAGTAGATACTATTAGTAAAATCAACTTCCGGAAGTAATATCGCACATTTTTTTAACCTTGAATGCAGTGCTATTGAGTTCAGAATGGAAATGAAACAGTTATACTAAAATTGTTGTGTTTAAGTGTTTCCGGCATAGATTTACTTATCTGCTCATAAAAAAAAACATTCATTTTCGAACTTAGTGCAGAGCAGCATCCTGAAACGATGGCTCTTGGGTCCCAAGCCCGATGAAGCTAATTTTCTGGAGGTTTCTGAGAATAAATCGATTCTAATTTGGGCCAGAAAAAAGATTGAATGAAAGTATACGAAAAAATCTGAAGAAAGTGTAGATGTAATTGATAATATTCCGGTAAATCCTGATATATATGTCGCTAGGGATGGCACAGAAAGAATACCGCATAGTAGCAATGTTCCTGGCAGATTTGAGACTCAAAATGTTTTGCGACAAAGCAGTGGTCAAAAATGCTTCTCGAAATATAATGTCAATGTCAGTTTTTTTATGTGAGAAAGGGTGATAATATACGACAATTATATGAAATAATATTAAAAATTCTTAAAACTAAACCCTACTGAACAGTAATCAAAAAATTTAGTTAAAACAATTACTTTATGTATTTTTTATCGAAACGACACCAGTGGATGTAAAAAAGTGTAATTGAAATCCCGGACATTCTAGTGTTAACACACCTTTGGATTTTCATGGAGTAACGGCTTGAAGTGTGCCATGTGACTAAAAGGATCCATCTATGAGCATCTCTAACAAAACTTAAATATGCCCGTACAATTCTGTTTCAGGTTACATTCAATTTCTTATATTGTTCTTGATTTATAGTGTTTTGAAATTGTATACTTCTATATGAATCACCCTGTACATTGCTGTGTTTTGTCCATGACT